>OW964837.1:9388405-9608405 GCA_943142095.1 Ophonus ardosiacus
CGCACATAGGAGAAGAAATTTTAGCGTTTGTCCTTGATACAAGAGGTTGAGATTCGGATTGATAGGATGATTTTAAAGTTTAAAATATTTTGTTACTGTAATTCTTTACCTACACACAGAAAGAAAACTATCAAAAAAATCTGTTGTGGTCAGCACAAGACCTCTCGTCATTTCCATATTAGGCTATATGTATTGTACTGCACTTCGCTTTCGAACCGTCGTTTTATAACAAAATATTACAGAACTTTACCCAAATATTGTTTTTTATTGTATTTAACATGTCTTCTGCACACATATAATTCTAATTATATCTATTTTATATCATTTGCAGGTCAGGGATTGTTCCAATTCATTAACCAGATTGGCGGTATTTCTGATGAATATATGCATTTTGCCACAATTTTACCTATAATTTCAAATATTTAATTAATAAAACAATAAGAAAAATTAAATATACTTCCCAGAAAAAGCTATCAGAATGTCACTAAAAATGTTGATATTTGACAATGACATGTGTCATGTTATAAACATTAGAAATTTGTCAACTGGTTTCCTTAGTGCCTTGGCCTCTGCGATTAGTTTACTTTATAAATTATAGTGTCTTTATCTCTAAATCTATACAAGATATAATAAAAAAATTAAGTGTATTAGATGGAGAATTTTATGTTCTTCAATATTTAATAAAAAAAACTCCCAAAAATTTATATTTAGAAGAATTTTTCTAAGAAACTACTACTTTCGGTTGTTCAATTGTTACCAAAACCTTTTCAGCTCTTTCCAGGAATGTCAGATTGAGGAAACTGCTGTTAAATATTTTTTAAGTCTTATAGTTTTTGAGAAATCGTGGCTACAACATCCAGACATACACACGTACACACATACACACATACACACATACACACATCCACACACACACACAGACATCATTTTAAAAATGTTATAATCGGATTCTAGGAACCTTAAAACGTGCTTATTCAATAACATCTGGATATGCGAATTTTAGCATGAATCCAATACCTCTCTTAGCGAGAGGTAAAAACTATCAAAAACAGGATTAAATTTACTAAATAAATTCCTCATTTTTCAGCTTATTAATATGTTTTATTGAATTATCTAAGATGATTTCATTAAATTTTCTAAAATAAATAATTAAATATATCATCACGGCATATTACCCATTACTGGGTGTGCCAGTATCTAAAACACTTGTAGACATCGGTAATAATGACGATATATTTTACCGTGCGGGCGTTTACCAGGTGTAACCTCACGGGCACTCATTGCGGCATGGAGAGTGCACCACAGGGGTCACTTTTGTGCCATTTAAAATTTGAAATATTTGGCGTCGGTCGGGATCGAACCCGGTTCCCCAGGTTCGCGACCAGACACTCAGGCACGTGGCCACGGGACCCCATTAAATTTTCTTTGTTTGTAATAACAAATTATAGTAAAATTAAATACAAAATTAGATTAAATGATTACATGAAATAAATAAATAAATATATCATCACTGCATATTATCCATTTCTGTGTGTGCCAGTAAGCTTTACATGTATATATCGTAATAAGATTTGAACTAAATATAATTAAAAAATTAACTAAATATGTATTTATTTTTTTATTTAAGTAACATAATTCATTAGATAAATTACCGAAAATTGTAGGACAAAAATAATGAAGCCAAAATATACTAAAATTAAATAAAACAAGTAATTAAAGTAACCATTTGCATTATATATATAAAGGTACGCCTTTATCCTATTTGCAAAATTTTGTAAGGACAGAAAGAAGAAGACGAAATGATAAAAATTAACCTTGCGATTAGGATATTTTACACCCGATTACGAGAAACAGGGATATGACGAAGAAGAATAAGAAAAACAAGAATAACTGTTTCCATATTTGTAAATTGTTATAAATTTTCCAACAACACAGAATGAATAGAATATAATAAAACAGAAGAATCATGTGAGCAAATATTTTGAGTAACAGTGAACACACGAGATAAAAGTAAAATTAAAAACGTGCTATATTTTGTATAAAAATATTATTTTTGTCTGATAAAATTAAAAACGTAGCCGTGTATAAATAATAATTTTAATTTAATTTAATTGAAATTTCTACCACAAAAATTTAAAACAATTCTATTTATTTTTTTAACTCCGTACGTTCAATATACACATCATGACCCAAAAACATTTATTGTAAATTCCTAAACATTCCTACGCAATATTATTAATTTCAGTGATTAATAATCTATTATAAATTCGGGCAAATAAACAAATATAATCCAGTAGAAAAACGAAGCAGTCAAAGACAGAATAATAAATTAATCGTTTAAATAAATGATAGCCATTAATTCAAATTAGACTAATATTTCACATTTTTTACCCCATAATCACTATATTTGGTTAAATGACTTCAATAAATCAATGCGTACCTGACAGCCAATGATTTTAAACACACGTTGATGTGATGTGGTTAACACTTTTAAAAGTCGATAAAGCAAATGACAGTTTTTTTATTACCCTAACTAGGTTGTTAAAATAGATAAAAAAAATGTTTATTTTCTACATAATTATAGTTTTATATGTAAAACCTATTAAGCTTGTTTAAAAATTAACGTATTTTTTTAGTTTCTCGTATTATTCGTTTCCGATGTAGACTTCTGAATTTGACGTCCATTACAACAGCTGGTGGCGGTTACGGGTGAACATAGGGATTTAACATGGGATTTTATAGTAACTTTATTCTTAGGTTATCTAGTGTATTTATAGTGCAATATGGGGCGACATGACAGGTTTCTATTTTACAAGTTATTTCTTATTCGCTCATTTTTTATAGTTGCTATGGATATTTATTTATTTTTTAAATAAATAGATCTACTGTCTCTAATCTAATGTATTTCACGCACAAAGTATCAACAGTTCTTGACAACAAAGGCCAAGTTGACTGTGTTTACACAGATTTTTTTAAGGCTTTGACAGAATTGATCACAGTATTCTGATTGGTAAACTTCATTCTTTCTCTTTCTCCACTCATCTTGTATCACGTATAACTTCCTATCTACATCAACGAGAACTGTTTGACAATTATCAAGGTCATACATTCTTTTACTTCACTGCATCGTCAGGAGTCCCTCAGGGCTCTAACTTAGGCCCTTTACTTTTCCTCCTTTTCATCAATGACATCGCCAATGTTATCGAGTGTGAGAAACTTTTATTTGCTGATGATTTAAAAATCTTTTACAATATAAATACCATTGCTGATAATGTGAAACTTCAGAATGACCTCAATAAAATATCAGCGTGGTGCACAATTAACAATCTCCACCTGAATCTTGCTAAATGCTCTATCTTATCTTTTACTAGAAAATTAAAACCTTAACTTTACAATTATTCAATTAATGGTACATCTCTCACTAGAGTTAATTCAGTTAAAGATTTGGGTGTGATTTTCGATGAAAAATTAAATTTCGTATGTCATTACAATACTATCTATAAATATGCTATCAGAATGCTGGGCTTCGTAATTAGGAATACGAAATCATTTAACAATATACATGCCATCATATCTATTTACTTCTCTTTTGTGCGGTCGAAGTTAGAATATTGTAATATAGTGTGGCATCCGATTTATGAAGCTCATCAAAACACTATTGAGGCAGTTCAAAAAAAGTTTCTGAAATTTTTATATGTTAAGGTTTTTAATCTCTATCCTGATAGAACAATCTCTTATCTAGAACTTCTGTCTATGTTTAATGTGAAAAGTCTTTATGAACGGCGTGAACTTAATGTAGTGAGTTACCTGTCTAAGTTGATAGATAGTACCGTTGATTACCCTCAATGCCAGTCCCTTCTTAATTTCCAGTTTTCCTCTATTCGAACTAGATCAACTGTAACATTCTATCTTTCTTTTGCTCACTCTAATGTTCTGATGATCTCTCCTATTTACCGTATGTGTTTCTTGTATGAACATAGGTACTCACATGTGGATATTTTCCTTCACAAATCTAGTTACTTTAAAAAATTAATTGCTTAATTTCTAATGTTTTTATTTACTCTAATTTCTATGCTTTAAATTTATGTAGTTTTTACTTTCAACCATATTATTGGGCTTTGCCTGTTGGGTTTTGTATTTAAATAAATAAATAAATAAATGACACTTCTGCATTTTGCATCAATTACAAAAGATGTCATTTTTATGATGTTTGAAGAAAAAATATATTTTCTTTTCTTTAAATTTATCTTATGAAATAGAAATTGTTTGCCCATCTGTAGCTCTTATAGTTCTCGAGATAGCAATGGTGGCCACTTAAAAATGAACATCCTGTATACCCCTCACCCCTCTCACGGTAAATATGCCGTTGCTTCAAGAGCCCATGAGGTAACGTCTGATAAATGCCATCAACAATACCTACTTTTTCTCCAATTCCATGTTTCGTATCCATACTGAACAATAATCCAATATGCTTGTAATATGTAAAAAAAAGTCATAGCATCCTCTCATTTTGTTACAAAAGTAAAAGTATATTTTGAAACAAAGCTACCCGCCTTTCTGAAACATTAAGTTTCTCAGCCAAACACATCTTTCGCGAGTTCGTCGCGCATTTTCAATTTTCTAATGCGGCTCGTCTGCCGCCAACTTCACTCTGCAGCCCAAGTCTACTTGGATAAATTTAGAAAGAGAAATTTGAATTCCGTTCCATTCTGGCCATTGTAAGGCACGGAGTTTTCTTTCGCCATTGTAGTTTACGAATTTAATTTACGGAGAGATGTGGGTGATTGAATTTGCTGGTTTATTGACACTTGGGGAAGCTTTTGTTTGTCGATGTAAAGCTTGTTAAAGAATTTGTTTGTCAATAAAAGAAGGAAGAAGATATATTTAATTGTTTTAAGGTATACAAAATGATAGTCATTAAAAGAGTGTAGAAACAAGAAACAAGTAAGAGCAATAATGTAGATAAACGGTAATAGTTCGAAGATATTTGAGACGGTAAAACGAGTGAAACAAAAATACAGCCCCAGGCCACTACTTTTTATAATTCTAATGGAATGACATTAAAAAAAAATCTGTTGTGGCCGCCAGCACAAAACATAAGTATTGTATTTCACATATCTGATACTCTCAAAAGTTCTAATTGTATGTTGTATTCATTTCCTCCTACTGTTCTAAATGTTCGAGTATTCCAATAGACACTTACAAAATTGCAATTTGCACGAGCGCCTCTAACGGCGAAGCATAGAAATCAAAGTTGCTATGGTTACCACGTCCAAACAAAGACCTGTCATCAGCCGTACACTCTACATTCTAGCCATCGTTTTAGTTGAATAATCGAATGATCTTCAATATTATCAAACAAAAAATTTGCCCCAGACACATCTTCTGGTTTTAAACTCATTTTTATTAAACACAACGTACAAATCACAATAAAGAATTAGGTTTAACACTGAATAACAGATGCGAACACAATGACAGATAGGAACAGGGAACGGGACGCAAGACAACGAGGGGAGGTTTGTTTGGATGCATGATCTTCTATCTCTCTCTTGCAGTGACGTCAATTTTGTAAGTGTCTATTCATTGACGAAATTGGCGGTATTTCTAAATGGTATATATGTATTATACATACAGTGTGAACACTGAAAACCGTGACATAGGCGTATAACATGGGAAAACAGTTTTTTTGAAATATTATCTGTCCCGCAAGAGTATAGTGGGAGTTTTTGATATGGTTAGAAAGATTATTTAATTTGGCATCGAAGAGCATCTAAATTCTCCTAATTTAATGCTTTATTATTGAAATATTTACGAAAGTATAATGCTACTTAACAGTTATTACTTATATATATATATTTTTATATTTATTTTGTACAATTTATTATTAAATAAATTACAAAATTAAAACAAATAATTTTTTGGTACATCAAGTATTTTATTGAGTAAATGTACAAGAAGTGAAATAAATATGTAAATTTAAGCCAAATTAAGTTTAGTTTTATGTTCGTCATTAACACAACTGGTTTTTTAAATTTTAAAATGATTCGTCTAGTTCGTTCATGGGATGCAATTTGTCTATCAGAATATATCCTAGTAAAAAAGTCTCGAATTTCATGTAAACTCATCCCTAGATTGTAAAATTATTATACTAATTTTTTCTTCTAATGAAAAATCCATTGGATTTACAAAGTTTTCGGAAAGAATGTATTTAATAATACAAAAATAAATATAAAAATATTAACTTGAACCGAGAGGGATTTGAACTAGTGAAAAATTATCATGGAGCCTTGATTTAACCAAGTCAGATACCGAACACGTTTCCATGATTACTGCTTTTAGTAAATTATAAGTAATAACTGTCAAGTAGGATTATACTTTCGTAAATATTTCAATAATAAGGCATTAAATTAAGAGCATTTAGATACTCTTCGATGCCAAATTAAATAATCTTTCTAACCATATCAAAAACTCCCACTATAGTCTAACGGGACAGATAATATTTGAAAAAAACAGTTTTCCCATGTTAAACGCCTATGTCACGGTTTTCAGTGTTCACACTGTATATCTATAATTTTAAATAATGAAATATGTAATGTATTTCCCAGAAAATTCCTTCAGATATATCTATTCATATAACACTGACATTTTTTATCCTTCAATTACAATAATAATAATAATAATAATAATAATAATAATAATAATAAAAATAAAATAGATTTAAAAAAAATGTAAAAAATTTTCTTTAAAAAACTACTACTTTCGGTTGTCTAATTTTTACCAAAACAGCTCTTCCTATTAATGTCACATTGTGGCTTCCGTAGTTCACCATGTCAAGTCTTATAGAATTTGGGAAATCGTTTATCCAACATCCACACATCCAGATACACACACACACACCCATAAACATACACATACACACACACACACACACACACACACACACAAACACATACATACATACATACATATTTGTTCATAGGGCAGCGTATGTCATATCATAACTCTATTTAGGAAATAATTTGGAATGGAAGTGTATTTTAGCATTTTTATGTCTCAGTCTCATGTTGATTTACGTAATTTATTTATTAAGAGTACAAATAAAACGCACAAATTAATTTTAATTCTCAACAATACTTAAATACAACTCGCTAAAATGACCATTATTAACAATAAGAGCGAGAGAAGCGAGCAAGGATTGCAACTTTATCCTCAATAATAACAATAGCATCCATATTATTGACTCGCCCTCGTATAGCTCAATAATTCTAAAAATTTGCTTTGACGGACATACAAATTCTTGTGTCACGTAAAATGAATAACTAAAAAAAATGCGATCTATTTCAAAAATGTTTCCAGTACATTTGAATCTCACTCAATAAACCTAAACGAAATATCACTCTCCATAAAAACCAAACACGTCGTCCGCGAAAAACGAAAAAAAGCGCGTGAAATATTCCACCATTCATTGTCTTAGTCGCGTTACATTAACGACCGTATTAAAGCCGTCATACGCCAAGGTGAAATAGTGCCCGCGTAACTAACTTCACACCAGACAGAATGAAGTTGGAGAGATTTATCTCCACACCTGATACGTACAGCACAGAGTTTGGAGAGAATAGAGATACAGTTAGGAACACTGTGACGGGAACATAGCAACGGTCGTATGTGGAGGATTGGGCTAGGTAAAGGATGGAGTAATCACAATGATTTAACAGAAATGGAAATTAAGGTTAATTGAACAAATGGTGGAAATGATTGGGCATCATCATCAGTAGCACGACATCCGAAATTAATGTGGTACATACTAGATTTTATACAGCCTGTTTTTAAAACGGGTCATAGGGCTATAACATAGAAAAACAGTTTTTTAGACGCCAAAAGTTTCTATATTAATCTATTGAAAAAATAATTCGAACCTATTATAACGAAAAAAATTACGAATTTTTTAATGCCAAATACATTATATTTTTGTTTCATATAAAGCCAGAAAATAAATTAAAAAATTTGTACAATTAAGAAAAAATATCATTAGCTATGATACTGACAATAACAAAACATTGTCATTTTTACCTCTCGCTAAAAGAGGTATTGGATTCATGCTAAAATTTGCATACCCAGATTTTATTGAATAAGCACGATTTAAGGGCCCTAGAATCCGATTATAACATTTTTAAAATGATGTCTGTATGGGTGTGTGTGTGTGGATGTGTGTATGTGTGTGTGTGTATGTATGTATGTCTGGATGTTGTAAACACGATTCCTCAAAAACTATAAGACTTAAAAAATATTTAACTGCAGTTTCCTCAATCTGAAAAGGTTTTGGTAACAATTGAACAACCGGAAGTAGTAGTTTCTTAGAAAAAATCTTCTAAATATAATTTTTTGGGAGTTTTTTTTATTAAATATTGAAGAACATAAAATTCTCCATCTAATATACTTAAAATTTTTATTATATCTTGTATAGATTTAGAGATAAAGACACTATTCATAGAGTAAACTAATCGCAGAGGCCAAGCACTAAGGAAACCAGTTGAGAAATTCCAATGTTTGTAACATGACACATGTCATTGTCAAATATCAACATTTTTAGTGACATTCTGATAGCTTTTTCTGGGAAGTATATTTAATTTTTTTTATTGTATTATTAATTAAATATTTGAAATTATAGGTAAAATTGTGGTAAAATGCATATATCCATCAGAAATACCGCCAATCTGGTTAATGAATTGGAACAATCTCTGACATGAAAATGATATAAAATAGATATAATTAGAATTATATGTGTACAGAAGACATGTTAAATACAATAAAAAACAATATTTAGGTAAAGTTCTGTAATATTTTGTTATAAAACGACGGTTCGAAAGCGAAGTGCAATACAATACTTATATAACCTAATATGGAAATGGCGAGAGGTCTTGTGCTGGCCACAACAGATTTTTTACTAATCTGATAGAGGACAATTAAAGATTATTAATTATTTTTTTATGAATTAATACAAAATAACACAAAATAAAGAAAACACTAGGATATTTATTTAAGAAACATTTATTATTTATTGTAATAGATATTTACAAATTAAAGATGATCTACATGTAACAAGAAACAAGGGAACAATTAAAACCATTTAATAATTTGTAATTTTTCTTCATGAGACAAATTATCCACGATTTCTTCTTAATAAAACGAAAATAATAATAATTTAACAAATAATGTGCAAAAAATTTTTGCTAATGAGCGTCTTAAGTCAACATTTGTTTTATTTTGTTTCTATCATTTTCACGGCTAATGAAATTTTTTCTTAATTGTGCAAATTTTTAAATTTATTTTCTGGCTTTATATGAAACAGAAATGTAATGTGTTTGGTATCATAAAATTCGAAGTTTTTTTCTTTATAATATGCACTAATTCTGTTTTCAATTAATTTATATAGAAACTTTTGGCGTCTAAAAAACTGTTTTTCTATGTTATAGCCCTATCTCCCGTTTTAAAATTTACATCCTATATAATGAAGGAAAGAAAATTACTGGATTTCAGTCAAATATTAAATATATTTTCCGCCTTTACTGGTTTCGACACCTCATGTGTCTTCTTCAGGAGCTACAATAATATTATAGATTTTGAAAAAAATATTTTTAAAAAATACAAACATGTGTAACTTACGTGAAAATTTTTAGATTGTAAAACATGGATAAATATATAAGACAATAATAAATAACATATAATACATACAATGGTCGTCAAAATTTAAAAAAATAAATACATAAGTTTTTTAATGTATTTTTTATTTTTTTAAGTATGTCAAAAAATAATAATTCTTTGGTATTCCTCTTCTTTATATCCGTATGAAGAACTGATTAGATTTTGAATATAAATGGCCAACCGGGAGTTTTTTTTATTAGAAGTTCTAAACATATTTTTTGTTAAATGTTAAAAAAACAATTACTATTATTTCCATTCTATTATTTCTAAACAAGTATAAAAAATATTATGTTCAAATTAATATACTCAGTCGAAAATTGATAAAATACATTTAACATTTAAAGATAATTTAATAATAATTAGCATAAATTGATGTTTAATTAACAATGATTTTAAATTGTTATAAAATGTTTCAATTAAAACAATTGAAATTATTATTAAATAAATTTTCAATATTTAAATTACAATAATGTGGCATAATAATTTATTTTACACGGTAGGTATATTGAGTTGAGACGCATTGTTTATTATTTCATTTATAGATTTATTTAAATTTTACAATAATCATCATCATTATACATTTCATACGAGTATAATGAAAATACAATACAGAGAGTTTGTTTTAAAATGCAACATTATAGTTCATCACTTCCATGGTTACTCACTATTGTCAAAAAATGACAGCAATGTAATATTTGTCCATTTTAAAATGCAACATTATAAACAGTATTGCAGCACAGGAGATACCTCCAAAACACATTACAAATTGTGTCAATTCTTATTACGACCGACTAGAATATTGCCTCAGAGTGATTGGGGGTATTTTTTAACATTTATTACATGAAAGTTATGAATTTTTGTAAGCTAAAGTTTGTTAAGATGTACAACATTCATGTTTTGATTATTTGTTAATCGTATGTAGGCTAAGTTATTGGAAATTGTTTTTAATAATACAAAACTACAAATTTTGTATGTTGCATTTTAAAATGGACAAATATTACATTGCTGTCATTTTTGACAATAGTGAGTAACCATGGAAGTGATTCGCCATATGTTGCATGTTAAAATAAATTCTATTCTGTTCTCTTCATGTTCTGTTCCTATGTGGTTAATTATCATTATTTTGTAGATTATGAATTTAATAATGTAGATTGAAATGAAACTATTAGAACATTTTCTAATTTCATCATACGAACATACTAAACGTAGTTACCTCATTAAGGAATGATGATAATATAATTCTCTTGCACCGTAAAGCAGAACATATATTACATGACACCTTTACAACATAAATTTTAATATAATTTCAGAGCTGATGTACAGAAACAAATTATGTTGTCAGGAAATAGAACGATAAATCGAGTAGTATTATCACACTTAGAAAATTATCGTTGATTTTGTAGGGCGTAATTGTTATTGATTTTGAATTAGATGAATTAAATATGAGACTGTAATTATTGTGACAGCGACAGAAACATTTCATTTATTGGGCATTTTCATGATGTATACCTGGGGTCCACTGAAAGGGGGCACCCCTATTAACTTCTTTATTTATAGAGATAACTAATTGACAATATAATTCATTAGTCACGTGACCTTATGTCCTTATTTATATTTTTACAACAATGACAGTTAATTTTAAAAACAATTCTCATTAAATATAAGCTCGTGATATGATTAATAATCAATGTCACCAGCAAACAAATAAAAAAATAAATAAATATATCATCACGGCATATTAGCCATTACTGGGTGTGCCAGTATCTACAACACATGTAGACATCGGTAATGATGATATATTTTACCGTGTGGACACTTACCAGGCGTCACCTCACGGGCACTCATAGCTGGTGTGGAGAGTGCACCACAGGGGTCACTTTTGAGCCATTTAAAATTGGAAATATTTGGCGCCTGTCGGGATCGAACCCGGTTCCCTAGGTTCACGACGAGACACTCAGACACGCGGCCACGGAACCCCATAAAAAAATTCTTAATCAATATTTACAAATTAGAAAATGAAATAACGAATATTTTTAAATATTTTTTGATAAAAGAATGAAAATAGAAAACATAGTGTAAAATACACGTTTCATAAAACATTTTTCCTACGACCACTGTTAAAAGTAGTGTTTTTAACGGTTGCTTAGCGGGTTAAAAATAACAGTTTATAACACAGTGAATACTTTTAAATCGTCATTGACAACGGTTTAAAAGTAAAAAACAAATTTATTTTTAACACTAGTGTTAAAAAAAGAACTATATCTAGTTACATTTAGTGTTAAAAATGTAACTAGATTTAGTTATATTTTTATTTTTTTTATTATTACATTATTTTGAAACGTTTATTTTTATAGTACAATTATTACAATTGTTTATAGTAATTCCTTGCAAGGCGCTTGAAGAATTGGAATTTAAAACAGCATTGTTGGAAGTAGAGGTTAGAATAAACAATTTTCAGTTGTTCATAGCAAATACATCATTACCTGTCATAAATGTCATTCTAGAATTTTTAGTTTTTACTAATACATAACTAGGGTCGTACGAAAAATAGTGTATAGTATTCGTGATAAAAGTGATTTTATTTCGTTCGTAGGGTTTGTTTTACTCGTAAGGTAAGCCGCTCGTTTCTAACAGAAACACGTGCGCTAAAATCTTCTCTTACGAAACTTATATTTTAATGTACTATTTTATACTAGCGTTTTATAACATCTTTTTGATTGTCATTTTCGTTGCTAAATGAAATACTTTTAAGCACTAGTGCTTAAAAATGACAGTTTAATGCGTAAAATTGACAGTTTTCCGCGTAAAAGTGACAGTTTAATGCGACAGTTTAATGCGTAAAATGTTACTTTTAAGCACTAGTTAGCAACGAACAGGTGAACCTGACGTCTGCCTACTACTTAATTTTTAAAAATTCAAAATGTTGATATTTGAGAATAAATGGTCTGTTTTAATACCCTATTATAAAATATCTTGTATGTAATACATTGCGAAATAGGTGTTTTAGGCACTTGACGTGTTGTACCGCTCGCTTACACTCGTACGTACAAATTTCACGTCGCGTGCCTGAAACACTATCATTTCGGAACTTGTTACATAATAGTTATTTACAATACAAATGCGGAAACAAGAACTTCCGTGCATGAGCCTTTGTTTGAAGTACGAGCGAGCAATGCGAGCGAGTATTTCATTTAGGCGAATGCACGGAAGGTATTTCCGCATAAGTATTGTACAAGATTTTTTGTAACGAACGAATGAATCATAAAACTGTTCTACCTTCGATAGATGTTACACAGAACATGTCGTCGCATCAAATAGAGCCATCAATTTCACTAACTGTCAGATACAAAATATAAATAAAAATATAATAATTACTGCAATAACAAGGAGCATTCTTAAAACTGTATATAATCGATTCAAATACAATTTATTAAATTTAAGGTCTTATTTTATTATGATAGTACATATGTATAGTAGTTTGGTTATAAATTTAAGAACATCACTACCTAAAACAAATAAAAGTATGAATACATATTAAATTACTTTAAATAAAATATATTCTTATACCAATTAATAATAATAATGTTGTTTTTATTGTATATTAATACATACTAATATTATCTTTAATATTGGGTGCAACATACAGCATGGCCGCCATGTTCATCATTCTCGATTCTCGTTACATTAGTTTCTAATAGATGACGTTAGTAGTATTAAAATGTCAAAATTAGCAATGATTCTGATTTTATTTAAATAATTTTTATTCTTTCAGCTAATTTTCCTAAATTATTATGTTCTTGTATTAAATTTCTTGTAATGTACAAAAATATTAAAAATAAATTAGCACTTTTAAGCTACTCGATAAAAGTAGTTTCCATTGAGACACTAGTGCGGGAAGTAAAACAATAGCGCGGGAATATGGCCTTTCGGATTGTGAGTTGGCTGCGGGAAACATTAGTTTCTAGGCAGTGAGTACGAAAATAGCTATTTCAGTTTTCTAATTGAATGTATATTTATTACAGGTGAGTCGTCAGTGAAAAATTCCTGGCTCCTGAAACGTGGGTAATGGTATTTTCAAAGTATTTACTTCTTTTCTGAAAATATGTAATCTAAATGAGAAAAAAGACTTATCGTGTTCCTTTGACGTGAAATGATGTATCGCATTCAGTAACATGCATGAATATATTTAAACCTAGTCGCTCAATGAAATTATTCAAATTTCAATTTCATCGAATTTAAAATTACATCGAATCAATAGAATCATAAATAAATATCAATGTAATATTTATTTAAATGCATTGCAATTCGGATATGCAGTAATTTATTTACGTGTAGGGAATATATGTATGTACATTTAAATTGGATGTGGTTGATATGAGATATGGAACACATAATGCATACTTATCAACAATGTAGTGAAATATTTCTAAATTTGAAATATACAGAACGAAGAACTACCCAAATGTTTTCTACGACTGCAAATTATTAAGATAGAAGGAATTGAAAAACAAACTTTTTAGATTACTTATATTTTTAAATGACTACTGTTATAGTGAAAATGAAATGGCAGAAGACCTACGTCATAGATCTGAAAAAAACTTTATAAAATCAAATATAACTTGTAAAAATTATTTATTTTTAAATACAGAAGAAAGAAAAATACTAGTATTAAGAAACGTATATATTAATGAAATTTACAAGTATTTTTAAGTTAATCTCTTTTTCTTTTACGCAATTTGAAATTATTTGAAATAATTGTAGTTCATTTTTATACCGGTTCGTTGGCATGACAATGTTTACATTAAATTTTATATCGATCGAATATCTATCCTGTCACTATTGTCACTTGGTTGTCAGTTTACATTCATATAAAGCTTAAAAAAGCAATTTTAGAAACTAACCTTCTCATGAACTATTTCGAATGGGAATTGTGGGCCATTAATTCCGTTGAAAGCCGTTCAAAAGGTACTTTTTTTTCAAATATTTCTCTTGTTATCAATGTTTAAACTATGTATTTTTAGAGAGGAACAAATGCCCTGCAAATAAGCAAATCTTGAGAAGCAGATATGGGCACCCGTTTCTGAATGACAGTTAGTAATCATGTACATAACTTACAAATGTCATAAATTTTAATTCAAAATATCAAGATTTTGTAAGTTCACGTGGTTTCTTTGTCACCAGGTGCGTGGACTCACATGAAATTTGGAATGAAAAATATTGACAATTGACATTTATGTTACTATTACTGTTCTAAATAATTTTAATTCTTTGACCTTGGATTTTCGCCAAACATTTCCAGATTGTCTTCATCACTAGAAGAAAATTCCCCCGATTCATACGACTTTTCAGATGAAAATTCGTCAATCATATATATAACAGAAAATGACGCCAAATTACAAGGTTTATTTTTAACAAAACAGCTGACCAAAATCGTATAACTGCGCAAACTCGAATCATTAGTAAGAAGATAAACCACCTGAAATTGGAAAATATCATGAAATTTGGAATGAAAAATGATGACATTTGTCATTTATATTACTAGCTGTCATTCTGTCACGAGTCCTCATATCTGCTTGTCAACACAGAACACTAACCTAAACTTGTCAAGAAAGACCAACAAAGTAACATGACTGCTCGCGCCTTATAAATTAGTATCCTATGTAAACTTAGTAGTATATGACGTCATTACTTTAGGGATATTTTTGATGACGTAAGTCTTCTGCCATTTCATTTCTACCATTGCTGCTTTCCTCGATGTAAAGCTACCTTCTGCCCATGTTTAATGAATCTGTTATCAGTGGTTGCTAGTTTCACCCTGTGTCCAATACAATCGAAACCTCAGCTTGTTAAATTGTGTTTCATATGTTGTTTAGCGCCTTCGAAATTAGTACAGTATGTTCAGAACAAACCTAATTCGGAGTAGGCTATGAACTCAGAAAAGTATGTCTGATCATTATTCAATTAAAAGTCAAGTTGTCAAATTTTATTGTGACCTATAATTTTAAGGAGAAAAGATAATAAAGAAGAATACAGAATATTGCCATTTACAGTTTTCTAATCTATTTTTATTTCTAAAATAAGGATTCAAGAAGACAAGATTTGCTTTCTTTAAATAACATTTTTGACAATATCTCGTGTCAAATTAGCATTTAATTAAATACTTTCAAATTGATATACGTTTTTTTGTTCATAGCCTACTCCGAATTCGGATTTTTTTAAATACAATGTATTTTAGTCACATTATAACAACTGAAGTAGAAAATATTACCTTAGGTATTTGTGTGTCACATGCGCGAAATAGTTATATGTTTAGCGTAAAATTTTCAAAATCAGTCGAAAGCACTAAACATTACAGCTCGATTCTCGAAAAAGTTTAATCCTCATTTTTTGAATGGCGAATTCTACTCTAATTTTAACAGTTTGTATCTTAAAATATAGTATAATCTATTCCTAGTACTTACCTTTTTTGATAATATGAAAATTAAATTTTAAATACCGGAATATAATAAAATTCTCGAATCAAAAAATGAGGATTAGCTTAAACTTCTTTGAGAATCGAGTTGTTAATATTTAGAAAATAGGTACAACTATAGTGACTGTATATACATAGTGTGGCCAACCGCCGCCATATTTAGGCAAAATGCGCGGGAAATTTGAATTTATATGATGTGATAACTAAACAAAATTCGATAAACAATTAATGAAAGAGCATATTAAATGGAAACAATATTTATTTTCATTTTAAATCCTTTTGAAGAACTGTTTTCACAACCAACCGCCACCAGGCATCTAAAATATATACCTTAATATTAGACATTTTTAGTCATTTTGACAGTTAACCTAAAAAAGATGTGATTTTAAAAAATATCTATATATTACTTTGAGTTACAAATATACAAATACACTTGTAATTTAATTATTTGCACTATCTAAAATATAAATATAATTACCTTCAATTCACGTAACAAATCTGAAAATGTCACTTTGTCGGCATAGTATCCGCCATATTTAGGCAAATTCGCGCCGACCAATCAAAATCGATCCCCCTATTAGCCACACTATGTATATACAGTCACTATAGGTACAACTATTCAAAAAACTTAACCTCTATTGATATCTTGTCAATATGACAGATAACGAATATTGACATGCTTAATTTTGAATTTTTATACAATTTTAATAAAAATTTTGTTTAAAATATACAAACTATTAATATTGCAATCATTTTCATAATTTAAAATGCAATTTTTACTCGTTTTACTTTTTATGTCCGATTTTGGAAGTGTGCGTGAGATAGTGCACGAAATAATGTGCACAGTGCACGAAATAATGCACCCAGTATACGAAATAATGTGCACACTTTTTCTGGTAGTTGTAGAAAAAGATCAATTTATGCGATTCCATATTATCCAATTAATTAAAATTCAGCTGCGTGCGTCCCTTAAAAATAAGTAACTAGAGCAATAACGATAAACCTTTCCAGAGCCGTATCGTAAAATTCGCGACGGTCTCAATATTTCTAAGACTGTCTGTTGGACTGCGTATATATCCTTCTAGAAGTACAATAAAAAACGTCGGCCACTAACATAGTGGGCTATCGGCTTAGCTAAATCGATATCAGGTCCGTACAACAAAAATCTGTCGAGTGGCTGAGAAGAAACCATAAAATTTTCTGCCCTTTTCGATTTTATGTCAAAAAGTTAAATTTGCTATAAATCTGAAACTAAAACGGGTGGGTCCGTTCGTGACCGAATTCATAAGTTTTTAAGGGATGGAAAATTCTACTGTTACAAGAATAAAAAATATTTTTTATACACATAAAAATATATAAATATGTTTAAAATAACTTTTGTTGTCAATAATTGGAAATATCCATATGAATCCTATATATTTATTGAAATTTAAAAACAACAGTATAAAAACAATTATATATAATAAAATAAAAAATCTGATGTGGCCAACACAAAACCTCCCGCTATTTAATTTTTGTTAAGTTAAATACATACCTACGGATTTACTAACGCTGCAAACTGTTCCATTACATAAAACTATTGCTTTATTTAATCTGTGTTCATAGCTTGCTCCGAATTAGGAAATTTTCTGAACACACAGTATATGTTATAGTAAAAATCTGATGTGGCCAATACAAAACCACCCGCTATTTAATTTTTAATAATTTAAATACATACCTACGTATTTACTAATGCTGCAAACTGTTCCATTGCAGAAAACCATTGCTTTATTTACTATTTTCTTTTTAAAATGTCACTATTATTAATTTGAAGTGATTAGTTTTTTAACAGTGACATTTACTGTCAGTTACATTCATTTGAAATATGAACTATGTAACAAAGGAATTGTGTTTTTCTTAGGCTTCGGGACTTGTAATAAAAAAATATTTTTAAATTTATCTGTAAAATATATAGAAAAAGTATTAATGTATTCCTGTAGAAAATTCAATAATCTTTAATTTTGATAACGACAAAATGCGAAAAAATGGCATTTAATGGTATTTTTTGAAGAAAAACCATTATAAGCTTCTGGTAAAGAGCCATTTCCGGTTATCCGATTTACACTAAAATCTAATGGCTTCTTTTCATATTAGAATAGGGTATAAATAAAAGTTTTCAGAATTTTCTGAATGATAGTATTTGAGTTAGAGCAAAACAAAAGCCCTACACATACACACACACATACATACACACACACATACACACATACAGACATCATCGTGAAAATGTTAAAATTGGATTCTAGCGACCTTAAAACGTGGTCATTTAGTAAAATCTTGATATGTGATTTTTAACACGATCCCTATACCTCGCTTACCAAGGGTAGCGGGAGATAAAAATTATTTTTAAATTTATCTGTAAAATATATAGAAAAAGTATTAATGTATTCCCGTAGAAAATTCAATAATCTTTAATTTTCATAAGACATAAAATTCGAAAAAATGGCATTTAATGGTATTTTTTTGAAGAAAAACCATTATAAGCTTCAGGTAAAGTGCCATTTCCGGTTATCCGATTTACACTAAAATCTAATGGCTTCTTTTATATTAGAATAGGATAGAAATACATGGTTTCAGAATTTTCTGGATGATAGTATTTGAGTTAGAGCGAAGACAAATTCCATACACATACATACACACATACAGACATCATCGTGAAAATGTTAAAAATGGATTCTAGGGACCTTAAAAGGTGGTCATTTACTAAAATCTCGATATGAGATTTTTAGCACGATCCCTATACCTCCCTTACCAAGGGTAGCGAGAGGTAAAAATACAATAGCGAATGATTAACACATTACATTTTTATATTACATTTTTATTAAATATTAAATAGGTAGGTATTGAAATTCACGTTTATTAAACAGAAAGTACCTACCTAAGTTCTAAGTCCTAGTCCTACTTGAAACCAATTTACTGGTCAATCCAAACATCAATGCTAAGGTAAACCAATCCATAATTATCAACTTAATGTACACTGTCACCTAATTAACTTTACCAAACAGTTCTCTAGCTCTATTCCATCCAGAAAGCAAATTTATTCGTGTTACGCTCGTCATTAGCATAATATTGTAACAGAAATGTTTCGATAGTAAATAATTTTGATATTAATGATTGATGAATGCATACTGTTAAATATTTGTCCGGTGTCAATATACGATTAGTGAAGATACAACAAACTTTTCCGTTACTGGATTTTCCATTGCCGGATTCGTCCCTCGGGATTTTGTACGAAAAAATGGGGGATCGAAATTTATTCATATATTTGTATGACGTGGAAATTTTGTAACCGGAACTATGCATAGAATTTAAAATTATTGTGGCTGGTAGTTTTTGAACAAAGGATACATGTTTTAGTGCAAAATGGTCATAGAATGATGCTGTGCAATAAAAAGTAGTTTCTTTTTACCACAGAGGTTATAGAATCTGTTAATAAGGCGACGTATGTTATAACTCTTAATTCTACTCAGTAAAAGTAGGGAATGGGGTATTCCACTCAATTTTTTTTATTATTTTAAATAAAACTTCATTCAGTCTTGAAGCAATTCATAGTATTAAAAAATCTTAATTGTTCCTAGTTTAACAGATTTTATTTTCGACAAATCAGTGTAACGTCACATTTCCCCTATACTTGTCTTTCTCACACACACTGCTCTGAGTATGCTGCGAGAGAAAGATAACAATTGTATGACGTCAATTTTCCCTTTTAGGAAATGTGGAATATCTCGTAAAGTATTTATTTAAAAAATGTTTTTATTGTTTTAACTGTTATTTATTGAGCTATACTTTATGATAAATTGAATTTTTTTCAATTTTTTTGTTTTTGAAATATTTCGTAAAGTATTTATTTAAAAAATGTTTTCATTGTTTTAACTGTTATTTATTGAGCCATACTTTATGTTAAATTGAATTTTTTTCAATTTTTACCTCCCGCTACCCTTGGTAAGGGAGGTATAGAGATCGTGCTAAAAATCACATATCGAGATTTTAGTAAATGACCACGTTTTAAGGTCCCTAGAATCCAATTTTAACATTTTCACGATGATGTCTGTATGTGTGTATGTGTGTATGTGTGTGTGTGTGTATGTGTAGGGATTTTGTCTTCACTCTAACTCAAATACTATCATTCAGAAAATTCTGAAACCTTGTATTTCCATCCCGTTCTAATACGAAAAGAAGCCATTAGATTTTGGTGTAAATCGGATAACCGAAAATGGCACTTTACCTGAAGCTCATAATGTTTTTCTTCAAAAAATACCATTAAATGCCATTTTTTCGCTTTTTATGTCTAATGAAAATTAAAGATTATTGAATTTTCGACTGAAATACATTAATACTTTTTCTATATATTTTACAGATAAATTTAAAAATATATTTTTTTTATTAGTCGCGAAGCCTAAGATAAATACAATAATTCCTTTGTTACACAGTTCATATTTTAAATGAATGTAACTGACAGTAAATGTCATTGTCAAAAAACTAATCACTTCAAATTAATAATTGTGACATTTTAAAAAGAAAATAGTAAATAAAGCAATAGTTTTCTGCAATGGAACAGTTTGCAGCGTTAGTAAATACGCAGGTACGTATTTAAATTAATAAAAATTAAATAGCGGGAGGTTTTGTGTTGGCCACATCAGATTTTTTTGTTATGGTGGAATACCCCACTGTCAACATAGGTCGTATATTAGAATTTATTTTATTTATTTATAAGTATTATTCGACAGGATACATCCCAGTAACAGAATACTATAATAAGTATAAAGAGAATGAGTAAATAGCAGCAATAGCTGTTGTGGCCAGCACAATACCTCTCGTTATTTCCGTTTTGTAATATAAGTAACGAATTTTATATTTCTTGCACACACAATAAATTTAACTATATTCTTTCATTCTATAAGGAGATTCTTCCAATTCATAGACGAGATTGCCTATATGGTGAAATATATATGTATAGCGTGTTTAGTTGACACTGATACTGTACATACTTTGGCTTATAAATGAATCCCCTTTCTTTTTGAACACCAATTTTAGATGTTGACGTAATCTTTCCCTCGTTATAACAATAGCATATTATGATTACTATTAGGTTTTCCGCATTCAAGGACAGTGTCAACTTAACATACGGCAGCTATGTCTATAATTTTAAATATTTAATTACTAATAAAATAAGAAATATTAAATGCACTTCACAGAAAAGCTTTCACTAATGTCTCTGGATTTTTGACACTGACATTTATGTCAATTACAAATATTTTAATTTTTCAAGTTGATTTTCATGGGCTGTTTGATACATTATACATTGGATTATTTTATATATTTATAATACTCTACCTCTAAATCTATAGAAGATATAATAAAAATGTTCAATGTATTGGATAGAAAATTTTATATTCTTAAATATTTGTCATAACATAAATTTCCCAAAAATGATATTTCAAAGATTTTTTTTTAAGAAACTACTACTTCCGGTTATGCAATTGTTACCAAAATCTTTTCAGCTCTTTCCAGGAATGTCAGATTGAGGAATTCATAGTTAAACAGGTCGTAAGTCTTATAGTTTTTGAGGAATCGTCCTTCCAATATCCAAACGTATACACACATACACACACTCGCACACACACATTCACACACACACATACACACTCACACACACATATACACATACACACACATACACATACACACATACACATACATACACACACACACACACAAACACACACACACACCGACATCATCGTAAAAATATTAAATTCTGTTTGTAGGGACCTTAAATTGTGCTTATTCATTTAAATCTGGATATGTAATTTTTAGTATGAATCCAATACCTCTCTTACCGACAGGTAATAGTTATTTACATTCGAGTGCGTGTAAGTTGTATTTTACAGCGCGACAGCTTTGTTTAAGGCACGAGCCCTTAAGACGAGTGCCTTATTAGCTTGAGCAATGAGTGCCCGTGAGGTGACGCCTGGTAAGCGCCCGCACGGTACAAATATGTCATCATCATTACCGATATCTGTGATAAAGCAGATTGGCACACCCAGAAATGGGTAATATGCCGTGATGATATACATATATTTTTTTTACGATAATGAAAATCACTTTTTTCAATGAGATAGGTTGTACTTCTGAAAAGGGTTAGTTTAAAATACTGGGGTTAAGTCAATTTCCAAATTTGATTTTACTTACCTTCATTAGAGCACTTCTTCTAGCAAAAATTTATCTGTAATAATAGTTGTTTATGACTGATAATATATTTATTTGCTCATGTTTTCTTCGTAATAAATAATAGGTAAGTATCGAAAATTGACATTTTAGCAATTTTCGCCTCGCGTATTTGACAGGTATATCGATCGGTGACTATGTCGGTAACGGCGGATTTTTACAATAATGACAGATGTCGCTGCCGTGATTTTGGTTTATATAAATTAATTTTAAATATAGGAAATGTTAAAGTAAAAAAATAACTTAAGTAGGTAGTACTTTTTTACATGAACATTATTATAGTAAAGATGATTTCTTTTTTAAATACCCACAAACGTCCAGTGTATTTCGATTATTTTACCGCATAGTTAGACAAGTTACAACACAGTAAGCGTAAAATGTAGGTTACACTTGCTGTGTATACAATTGTAAAGTTCCCATTACACTTCAGGAGGGCAAAAAAGTAATTTATTACGCAACGACCATTGATAGATGATAGCTAAATCTATTTGAAGCTAGCAGCAAGTTCTTAAATCTGAAATAGTATAATTTACATGGTTACCAATAATGTCGAAGAAAAACTATCGAAAAGGGTTAGAATAATGTTCCTGTCTGCATGTGCGTTTTTTGATGCAGAAAAATATATTTTCCTCGTTGGTGCTAGTGTAGTACCTATAAACAAAACATTATTGCGCTATGCCATTCGTGAAGAATACCGTTGATATATTCCTGCACCGTATTTTAATAAATCTGGAATATCTAGCAATATTTTTCCAAACATTGAAAATGCATAAAAGCAGCAAAGGTAATCATAACCTAATTTGGAATTCAGGTTCAATCCTTTGGATTCCTCAGCCAACTATAATCAATTCTCAAACATCGGATTTATAAATAACCGCAGGGATCCATTCCTGCAGCATACAGCAGGACGATGCAGGAATAAGATAACGAAAATTGAATTTCTTATAATCAATCTTATCGAGATCACCGGAGAGTTTTATAACTTCGTTTTGATTCACACAGAGTCTAAATCATCCCAATGCAGTGGCGATGTTAATTTATTGGTTTCCTCCCAAAGTCGAAAATAATTGCAAGAAGAATGTTCGCTTACGTATGGCAGACGGTTTCATTTCTTTCTCAAATATGTCAAACCCTGAGGTTTTACAAAAATTTCTTTTCTTATTTTGCTTGTGCTTCATAAAAACGGTTTTATAATGCGCTCGTAATATGGGCCATTATCTCAAGTACTATAGATACGCGTTCCGTAATCTATTAGTAATATACCCAAGATCGTACTTATACTTTTTAAGGCCCGACAAACTAAAATACGGTGGGACCCCCTTAAATAATAGTTATTTATGTAACAAATATGTAAAGTAGTACTTTTTTGCTTGAGTGCGATGTTTTAAAAAATTAGTACGAAATAAAAAAATACTATTTACATACGAATTGTATGAAATATTTTTCCCGCAACCAAATATTAGTGCTATTTCTCATAATATTCAGTATGTGTGTACAGTCATCTTCAAATATTGTTAGGGTTAGTTGACAAGAAAATTAGCCGTTGCCTAGCAATGTATTTACTTTTCACCACGATTTAAAATATACTGGTTATGCCACTTGTCATGTTTTTCATTGTTTCTGATGGTCCGCTTGATATAAGTTTCCCTAAATAATCCGCTAGATGCGCTACTTGAGAACGACCCTACCACTAACTACCACAGCAAACTACTTTACATAAAATATAAAAAATGAAATGCATAATGAATTTATTTTTAATATAAATTTATATATTTAATGGAAACCTGAATCAATACATTGTTAGAATTTAAAATTGGAAAAACTAAATAAATTGGTAGAACCATAAGCTTCCAGATTTCCATTCGATAATAATATCTTCTTCCCGAAAATGTTTCCGACAAACATCATTCAATCTTAATTCGCGATCATCTCTACTAATTGTACATTGCCATTTTTAAAAAAGTGATATATCGAGTGGAACAGCAAACAGAGATTCTTTTTCAGTGGATTTCTTATAACCGGTTTCACATCCAGGAATGAAATATTTTCTATTTAATTTTCTTTTCATTTTACATTAATTGCAATATCTTTCAACAAAATATTTATATTATATTATATATAATACGAATATGTTCTTCAAAACCTGTTTTATTTACGTTTCTATAAAATATAACAAGTAATATTTTGAAAATGACATGCAAATGACAGGTGTTAGTTGGGTCGTTCTCACGTTGCGCCTCTAGCGAAGAAAACGAGGAAACACGTATCGCATTTGGACCCTCGTTTTGTGCAGAGTGGCACAACCAGTATATTTTAAATCGTGCTTTTCACGCTCTAGTGTTCGAAAAGTTACACTTCAACAATAGTGTTGCCAACCCAAAAGAAGTTAAATTCCCTCAAATTATATCTAAAGTCCCTTTTTGAATAAAAATTGGCTCCCTTACTTATTTTATAATAAAACACTTAGTTCCTAAATATATTACTAGATGGCAAAGGCAAGTTAAAATTTCGTATAATAAAATTGTTAAATTTCTTTAATTGTGTCTGCTCCTACATGGTAAAATGGATAAAAATAAGAATTAAGTAAATTTGTTAAGTATTTACTAAAATTCCCTTAAAGTATCAAAAAATCCCTTTTTCCCTCAGCATAACCAAAAATACATAAAAAAAGGGAAAAATCCCTTCGGTTGGCAACACTGAATTGTAAAGAGTGCGTAAAGTATGTACTTTACTTGATCAATATCATCATCATTACCGATATCCGCGTGCGAAGCAGATTGACACACCCAGAAATGTGAAATATGCCGTGATATCATCATCATTTATTTATTTATGTATAACATTAACAAAATTTACGTTTTGGTCTTTTATGCCGATATCCGATATGCGTCTGTCAAGTTTTCCTGAAACTAACTTTATCGACCTAGAAACAATGTAGACATCATTTGTATTTGTTAAGCTTCTGATTGCGAAGGAAGTAGAGTTATGTTTTTCTATGTTTTCTTCCAACACTGATTTGATTATTATGATGGTTATTTAATTATTTTTAAGCGAATTAATTCTCGGCAAACTATTTTGTCACTAATAAGACAAGCGCGTAACCACTTTTAACTCGATTCCCTACTTTTTGCATATTTCATATCATTTCTTATATTTATTTTGCGGGAAACATTTGTAAATATTCTGAAATCTAATTATGAAACTCCCTCTTTTAGAGGTAATTTTTTAGTAAAGAAATAATTAAGTTTCAAAATACCATCACTCGGACGTCTGACTAAACTTGGTATTCGTTATATATATATATATATTTATAGGTGGCAATGGGGTAACTAGAACTCTCGGGCACCTATGCAAAAAAAAATCTGGGCCCCCTGATTTACAACGCTACAAGAAAAAAAAAATAAAAGGAAATAAATCCTTATTTTTACAATTTACTTACATGTTCATTATTGTAATCAAATTTTCATTGTTGTAATCAATAATCTTTTTTAAAAAAATTCTGTTCGAATATTTCAGAGGAACATATTTTCATTAAATTACCTCACTCACATATATAAATACATAGATATATATGGTTGTCACCGGGTTGGAACAAAAACAATAATAATTATTATAATCAATTTATAATAAACATTTCGTCGTTGTAATCAATAAAACGTTTAATCCCTAAAGTGAATCAATTATTTTCAGTAGGACATTTTTTCTTTAAATTATTGGCAACACTATGTCCGGTTTGGAATAAATCATATAATAATAATTGTTGTAATCATTTTCTTTATTAGAATCAAACTCTTTTTACTTAAAAGTACTTTTCACGCACTAGTGTTTGAAAAATTACACTTTACACATTGTAAAGAGTGCGTAAAGTATGTACTTTACGCACTGTTATAGGATTTTTTAAAATATTTATTTAGAAATAATAAATATATGCTACAAATGTATTTTTCTATAAAATATAGTATCATCGTAGTTAAAATTTAAATTAGATTTTTGATTACAACAAAAAACTTATTATAAAAATTGTTACTGAATGTAAATGCTTCTGTACTTCATTCGCTCAAGCGAGCACATGTGGAACTAATAGACACTTACAAAATTGACGTCACTGCAAGAGAGATATAGAAGGTCATGCATACAAACAAACCTCCCCTCGTTGTCTTGCGTCCCGTTCCCTGTTCCTATCTGTCATTGTATTCGCATCTGTTATTCAGTGTTAAACCTAATTCTTTATTGTGATGTGTACGTTGTGTTTAATAAAAATGAGTTTAAAACCAGAAGATGTGTCTGGGGCAACTTTTTTGTTTGATAATATTGAAGATCATTCGATTATTCAACTAAAACGATGGCTAGAGTGTAAAGTCTACGGCTGATGACAGGTCTTTGTTTGTACGGGGTAACCATAGCAACCTTGATTTCTATGCTTCGGCGTTAGAGGCGCTCGTGCAAATTGTAATTTTGTAATTGTCTATTCATGAACAAAAAGGTTATTCTTTTGGTTCGGCTCCAAAATTTTCCTTTTTTGACTAATAGAATGACTTGTCTCTGTTCAAGAATTATTTTCACATTCTCTCTTATCAGTAAATGGACTATAATATTTTCCGTAAAACACTAGCTAATGAGAAATATAGATCAAATAAAAGAATTTGACTCGCCTATTTTCAAGAATGGACTATAGTAAAGTTAAAATAGCTTAACTCGAGAGACACCTTAATTATTATTACAGTTTATGTATGTACCCAATGCCATCTATATTTAATAGAGACAATTAGACAATTCGAAATTAGGTATCTCAGATTCGATCAGAATATGTAAAATCATAGTGCTACCTGCTTCGGCATTTCACTGGTTTCAGTAGGTACTTATAAATATTTTATTGTTAATAAAAATGAAAAGAACATAAAGTGCATCGTTAATATAATTCGCTGCATCTGCGATTTTCTCCTTTTATTTCTTTTAAAATCGCTGAAAATACCTTGTCAACAATTGCTCCGTTGTAATGTGAAATTTTTAGGTTATTCCAATAAGACAAAAAGCAGCAACAAAACCGCGCACGCTTGCAGAATGCATGGTGTCGGTAACACAGGTGACTTCCTTACCGGCACTTGAGTGCCAAGTCACGTTCGCTCCATTCGTTTCCTATTCATCAGTGCTGCCCCACATGGGCTGCCCCTGTACGCATGCACAATCTATAAAATCAATTTCACCCGATATACGGGCTTTATTGCTTGTACGGACGCGCACGCCACTGGAAGAAGACTTACTGGAAAAATCCGGGAAATACTGGATTTACGAACAGGGATAAAATACTATTAAATGATAATTTGATGGATTCATATGTTGGATAAAATAAGGCCCTCGCGTGAGGTCGACCTAACGCGAGGATTCTCAATATTTTTCGGGAGTCTTTCCGACCGAGGAATTGCTCAGATAAATTGGGAGAAGACCTACGTAAATTGCAACGCAATTCACCAACTGAAAATATCATTTATGGTCCATTTTAAACTAAAAGAAGTACATTAAAAATGTCCCTCGTATAATCTTAGTTTCTGATTGACTTGGGGGCTCATCGGTCATCGACGTTCTGCCGAACTGTATTTACAGAGAATTTATTTTAAAATGCAACATTATAGTTCATCACTTCCATGGTTACTCACTATTGTCAAAAAGTGACAGCAATGTAAAATTTGTCCATTTTAAAATGCAACATTATAAATAGTATTGCAGCATAGGAGATACCTTCAAAATATATCACAAATGGTGTCAATTCTTATTACGACCGACTAGAATATTGCCTCAGAGTGATTGGGGGTATTTTTTAACATTTATTACATGAAAGTTATGAATTTTTGTAAGCTGAAGTTTTTTTAAGATGTACAACATTCATGTTTTGATTATTTGTTAATCGTATGTAGGCTAATTTATAGGAAATTAGTTTTGGTAGTACAAAACTACAAATTTTGTATGTTGCATTTTAAAATGGACAAATATTACATTGCTGTCATTTTTTGACAATAGTAAGTAACCATGGAAGTGATTCGCCATATGTTGTATGTTAAAATAAATTCCCTGTATATATTTAAACTTAAAATTAAAAAATCTGATGTGGCCAGCACATTATCTTCCGTCATTTCTATGTATTTTATGCAAATCCCATACAAAAAGTTCATTGGAAAAGATTCTATATATCCAGTAAAATTATAACACGAACATTTACTATTTTCTTCAAATTCCATACCGAAAGTTCCTCAGAAAAGATTCTATAAATCCAATATAATTATAATACGAACATACACTATGTAAATTGCACTTGACACTGACATCTGTCAATTATTTCAATGTATCAGCTGTTCCCATGATTATAGCAAAGCTGGCTGATTATTGAAAGTGAATCTCTTTTTAATTCTTGAACTCTATATTTATTGAATATAAAGGAAAATCTAGAAAAACTCTTAAGAACTTTAAATAAGGGAACTTCTGGTTGACCAATTATAACCAAAATCTAATCAGCTCTTCATATGGATGTAAAGAAGAGGAATACGATAGAATTATAATTTTTAAAATTGTAGTATTGGAGTTATCGTCGGAGAAAAATTTGTCACATACACACGGACACATACATATACAGACTTCATCGTAAAACTAGTAAAATCGTATTCTAGGGGCCCTAAAACGTGCTTATTCATTAAAACTCACCACTGAATTTTTTAACCTTACCTGGAGATGACGGAAGGTAAAAAGACGATAATAGAAACTGATTGTGATTTTTGCCTATGTAAAACTATATACAGGGAATTTATTTTAACATGCAACATATGGCGAATCACTTCCATGGTTACTCACTATTGTCAAAAAATGACAGCAATGTAATTTTTGTCCATTTTAAAATGCAACATACAAAATTTGTAGTTTTGTATTATCAAAACTAATTTCCAATAAATTAGCCTACATACGATTAACAAATAATCAAAACATAAATGTTGTACATCTTAACAAACTTTAGCTTACAAAAATTTATAATTTTCATGTAATAAATGTTACAAAATAGTAAAAATACCCTCAATCACTCTGAGGCAATATTCTAGTCGGTCGTAATAAGAATTGACATCATTTGTGATGTGTTCTGGAGGTATCTCCTGTGCTGTAATACTATTTATAATGTTGCATTTTAAAATGAACAAATATTACATTGCTGTCATTTTTGACAATAGTGAGTAACCATGGAAGTGATGAACTATAATGTTGCATTTTAAAATAAACTCTCTGTATGATGCAGATAGGGGATCCTACACAAAATATATTAATAAGATAATTTATTTATTATTACTATTATCCTATTAACATTATTTTAACATGATTCTTTTTAAAAAGCGTTTTATTACAACAAGTAAATGCTTCATTTCAGTAAAAAGAGTTTAATTCTAATAAAGAAAACGACCATTCACACAAAAAAGTTTATTACAACAATAATTATTATTAAATGTTTTATTCCAACCCGGGCATAATATTGCCGATAATTTAAAGTAAAAATAATCTACTGAAACTGATTGATTCACTTCAGGGATTAAAAAATTATAAATTGTTTTTAATAATTATTATTGTTTTTGTTCCAACATATGTACCTATGTATATGTGTATCAAGAATCAAAAGTGATGCAATTTAATTCGTACAGATTTTTTTTTTTTTTTAATTTTGATTACAACAATGAAATTTCGATTACAATAAGGAACATGTCAGCATATTGTAGCGTTGTAAATCAGGGGGGCCAGAACTTTTTTCGCATAGGACCCCTGAATTCTAATCACTCCACTAACACCTACATATAACAAATATCGAGTTTAGAAGGACGTCCGAATAGTGTGATGATATTTTGAAATTTAATTATTTCTTTACTAAAAAATTACCCCGTTAAGTTTGCAAGAGGGAGTTTCATAATTAGATTTCAGAATATTTACAAGTGTTTCCCGCAAAATAAATATCAGAAATGGTATAAAATATGCAAAAAGTATGATAATCGAGTTAAACGCGGTTGCGCGCTTGTCTTATTAGTGACAAAATAGTTTGCCGAGAATTAATTCGGTTAAAAATAATTAAATAACCATCATAATAATCAAATCAGTGTTGGAAGAAAACATAGAAAAACATAACTCTACTTCCTTCGCAATCAGAAGCTCAACAAATACAAATGATGTCTACGTTGTTTCTAGGTCGATAGTTAGTTTCAGGAAAACTTGACAGACGCATATCGGATATCGGTGTAAAAGACCAAACCGAAAATTTTGTTGATGTTATAAATAAATAAATATACTCGTTCACCCATTTCTGGGTGTGCTATTCTGCTTCGCACGCAGATATAGATAATAATGATGATGAAATATTCGTACCATGCGGTCGTTTACCAGGCGTCAACACGCGGACTCTCATTCTTCTTCTTCTTTTCCTTATAACCCAAATGGGTGTCGGATTTTGAAATTTGTTTAGGTTCCTACGAAATCCTTTCATATTCTCTTATCCTTTGTCATCTTTTATATTTCTTCTAGGCCTCTACCCCTCTTGATCCCCAGCTCTTTTATTTTTGCTTCCCAAGTTTTCCTTGGTCTTTCTCGCCACTTTTTTCTGATTCTATCTCTTGTTTCCACGGTTTCTCGTAATAGAATAGTCCACTGGCAAGTTTTTTCTGTTGTATCTTTTGAACGAAGTCTGTTTCTAGTCTTACAAATTGTCTTATATCTTCGTTTCTTACTCTATCCCATTTTGTTTTATCTGCAATCTTCCTTATGTATTTTATTTCTATCGCTATAAATTCTTCTATAAATTCCAAGATTATCTTCCATTTGTGATTGTCGGTACTGCTATTTAAAATTCAAAATAATTTTCGAGACCAAACACTCAGGCGCATGATCACGAGACCCCATAATGTTCCTTAAATTGTATAGTGTGATTCTTCGAGTTTTGAAGACATAAGCTATACCTGACCACAAGCTAGCTTCGTCTCCATAAATAAAACATAGACAGTTTCTTTCTTGGCTCCAATTCAATTCAATTATCCTTGAGCGAAGTCGCGGCAACACCGCCTAGTTAGTATTCATAACAGCGGCGCGAATTGGCAACGCTGCAAACCAAATTAAACGAAAGAAGTTGGTGTTGGCGACGTTGCCTTGTGACGCATCCTGTAGTATTTATCGCGTTAATTACATTACGACGACGGCAGAAGTGTTTTCGTCTGGAATTTCGTTGGATATATATTGGGATATTTTAAGGAATATCTCATCCACACTTATATTAGACAGGGTTATGTATTCTATGCTTGCACAGGAATGTAGAGAATATTTTTTATTAAACTAATATTTGACGGCAATGATTTTAATGTAACTGATTAGAATTTGTTTTCGACATAAAATTTACGTGATATTAAAATACTAAAAAAATGAAAATACATAATTTAATTAAAGTTTGATAACAAATAAATAAAGTATTAAGAAAACACTCCCCATGTTTTACAAGATTTCAGCGTCTGACTTAACCTTTCGGTCATCATCAGACGCCGGCCGTGCTCAGCTAGTAACCATAGACGCGTTTCGCTCTTGTTGGAGCTCATCAGTATGGTGTAACTGCCGACTCTTTGCATAGACTATTCCTAACTGAGCACGGCGAGAGATATAAACTCCGAGTTCGGAATTTTTTTAACTCACTGTTTTTACCTTCCGTTTAGGTAAGGAAGGTATTGTCTTTGGTCAAAAAATTCGGTGGTGAGTTTTTAATGAATAAGCACGTTTTAGGGTCCCTACAATACGAATTTACTATTTTTAAGATGATGTCTGTATGTATATATGTGTGTGTGTGTGTGTGTGTGTGTGTGTGTGTGAAATTTTTCTCCGACGATAACTCCAATACTACAATTCTAAAAATTATAATTCTTTCGTATTCCTCTTCTGTACATCCATATGAAGAGTTGATTAGATTTTAGTTACAATTGATCCACCGGAAGTACCTTTATTTAAAGTTCTTAACAGTTTTTCTTAAAAAACGCAGTTAAATATTATTTTTTGTCATTTTTTTATTATATATATTGAAGAACATACTCTTCTCTATCCGGTTTGATTATACATTTTCCTTAATATTCTTACTTACTTAATCCTGCACCTTTCTACCCTCACGGGTGTAAGGCGTTCCCCCGGCCTGCGGGGGAGGGGGTTGAGTTCTGATTTGTTGGTCTTCTCCATATTTCTTTCCACTCTGCTCTATCTTGTGTTGCTGTCTTCGTTTCTTCCCAAGTTAGACCTCTTCTTTGCGCTGCCTCCTTTACTTCTTCCAGCCACGTTCTTCTTGGTCGTCCTCGTGGTTTCTTTCTTCCAATTTTTGCTTCAAACACTTTTTTAACTATTCTCTCCTCTCCCATCCTTTCTACATGCCCATACCATCTCATCTGTCCTTCTGCTATCTTATCTTCTATTGCTTTTACTTTTAAGTTTTGTCTGTAGGTTGTGTTTTCAATTCTGTCCAGTCTTGTTTTCCCCTCTATTTTTCTCAAGAATCTCATTTCGGTAGCCGTAATTTTTTCTTTTTGTCTTTGCGTTAATGTCCATGTTTCAGCTCCGTGTATGAGTATAGGTGTCACTACTTTCTTAAATATTTGTACCCTGGTCTCTTTCGGTATTTCTTTCTTTCCTAAGAAGCTGTGTTTGATGCTATTGAATATTTTGCCTCCTGTTGTTCTTCTTTCTTTTATTTCTTCATCAAATCTTCCATCTTCTGAGATCATTGCCCCCAGGTATTTAAATTTTTGGACTTGCTGTAGATTTTCATTTTTTAGTTGTATCGTGTGGTGTTGTTCATTTCTTCCTAGTATCATGGTTTTCGTTTTTTCTTTATTGATCTTCATGTTTAATTTTTGTAGCGCTTTATCATATATTTCTATATTCCTTATTAAGGTTTTTTCTTCTTCTGCTATGATGACCATGTCATCTGCATAGCATAATTCTGCTATTTCCACTCTTCTCAATTTCCAATTTCCTATGTAGTATTTCTTTACTTCTTTCTTTGTCTCTTTTATTCCTTCGTCAAGAATTAGCGTAAACAGAAGCGGGCTCAAAATGCATCCTTGCCTTACTCCGGCTGTAGTTTCAAATGTATTGGAGGTCTCTTGTTTCACTCTTACATAGCTCTTAGTGTTTGAATATAGGCTCTGAATTCCTGTTATTAACGTATTTGATATTCCCCTTTTTCTTAGCGTTTTCCATATGTCTTCTCTATTGATTCTATCAAACGCTTTCTCTACATCAATGAAGCACACATGTACGTAGTATTAAGAAAACACTCCCCATGTTTTACAAGATTTCAGCGTCTGACTTAACCTTTCGGTCATCATCAGACGCCGGCCGTGCTCAGCTAGTAACCATAGACGCGTTTCGCTCTTGTTGGAGCTCATCAGTATGGTGTAACTGCCGACTCTTTGCATAGACTATTCCTAACTGAGCACGGCGAGAGATATAAACTCCGAGTTCGGAATTTTTTTAACTCACTGTTTTTACCTTCCGTTTAGGTAAGGAAGGTATTGTCTTTGGTCAAAAAATTCGGTGGTGAGTTTTTAATGAATAAGCACGTTTTAGGGTCCCTACAATACGAATTTACTATTTTTAAGATGATGTCTGTATGTATATGTATATGTGTGTGTGTGTGTGTGTGTGTGTGTGTGAAATTTTTCTCCGACGATAACTCCAATACTACAATTCTAAAAATTATAATTCTTTCGTATTCCTCTTCTGTACATCCATATGAAGAGTTGATTAGATTTTAGTTACAATTGATCCACCGGAAGTACCTTTATTTGAAGTTCTTAACAGTTTTTCTTAAAAAACGCAGTTAAATATTATTTTTTGACATTTTTTTATTATATATATTGAAGAACATACTCTTCTCTATCCGGTTTGATTATACATTTTCCTTAATATTCAATAGATGTAAATTTAAAGCATTTTAAAGAAATTAATTTTCAAAAATTAGTCAGCTTTGCTATTTATCACGGAAACAGCTGATATAATCAAAAAATTCTAATTAATAGATGTCAGTTGTAAGTGCAAAACCAAATATCGATAGTACAGGATCAAAAATTGGTATGTCATAGTGTTTCTCGCAAGTGACATGCAGAGAAAGGCGAAAGAGAAGATGGAAGAACTGTATCGTAGAGGACTTGAGAAAAGAAGGACTGTGTGAAGAAGATGCGTTGGACATGAATGAGTGGAAGAGAAGAGGAAACAGCGACCCCTAATAAAATAGGGGAAAGCTGAAGAAGAAATAAGGAAGTGTCAAGTGCATTTTACTTAGTGTATGTTTATTGGATTTATAGAACCTTATAAAATGAACTTTTGGTATGGTATGTGTTCGTGTTCGATTTTACATGATATTATATAGAATCTGTTCCAAGGAACTTTTGGTATGGGATTTGTACAAAATACATCGAATTGACGGAAGGTCTTGTGCTGGCCACAACAGATTTTTTATAGCAAAATAACAGTATGTAGTATCTTATGTATTTGAAGTATACGACAAGTACTTCCGTGAAAATTCAAAAACAATCAATCTGAATATTTTATAATTTTGGTAACGAATAACATCTTGAGAATTTATATACTACTGATAACATTTCTAACTGAACATCTCAAGAAAAAAATTCCCTGCTGTCAGAATTTCTGTGTCACTGTCACATTCCTTCCGTTTAATTGTGAATTCAAGCAATTTGAATATCTCTGCTATTCTCGATCACGTTCCTGCTCTGTTCGTTGCGTACCCCGCTTTATCTCGGCTTCCTGAGAATTGTGGAGTTGCTTTAAATATATCATATCTTTATCCTGCCTGCTAAACGATTCCACACACAAAATATTTCAACGCAGACAACCTGGAGGATTAGCAAGTAGATAGATATTCTTTCGATAAAATTTTGAACGGGAATTTTTCACTAGATTTGGAAGAGGAATGGATCATTACTTTTCTATTGAAATAATGTAGTAATGTGGATTTAGATTAAGTGTTAACAATTATTACTTGAAATTTTAGTCATACAGTATTTATTCTTACAAAACTAACTGATCGGTATAGACTTATACTTTCATTAGGGTATACGAGGGCTGCTGAAAAAAGTTTCAGCAATCTAGTTGTTCTATACAGTGTCCCACACTCTATCTTCAGTGTGGCAGAGATAGCCAATGTTATTCTTATGGAGGTTTTCTGTACCATGTTGCCAATTTTTCAATATAATGTAATATTGAAACATTCAGAAATTTTCACTGCTATACCAAAATTAGTTAACACTGTACAATTTAAGTTTTATGAGGGTCTCTTATTTACCCAAGGGCTTATTGTATACACCCAATATTTGTCTAAATAGTTTTATATACAGGGCTATTTGTACCTGTAATAAGTAATATTTCAATACAATAATTTAAAACCGTCCAGAATACTAATCTTGATTAAATGCATTAGAAATTAGAATTTTAAAATATTATAAATTCAAATTGGAGATAACAAAGAAAGAATAAAGACTTATGAACTATGTAAAATATATGCAGTATTTCTATCAAGCTTAAATATTAGTAAATTATCAAATAAGAAGATATAAATTAAATAAAAAATATGTATTATTAAACTGACCAGTGTGTTATTCAATTTCATTTTTTTCTTCGCACCTATGCTATTTTACATCTATATCTTGTACTCGTATTTGTATTAATTTTATATCTTTTCGTAGAATGGAAATATGTAACATAGGGAATTTATATTGTTGACGACGTTTGTAAAATGTACAAAAATGTTTTATATTATTTACTTTAAATTGACTAGAGTTTATATGTTAATTCATTTCATTTATCTACGCTTGTTATAATTTTATATCCTACTTACATTTTGTATTTGTATTATTTTATATTTTTTGTAAATTATTAAACTGACCAGTTCATTATTTAATTTAATTTTTTTTTTCACCCACCTGTTTAGATACACTGAAAGTTTGTACAACAACTTTTACCAATAAAAATTGAACATACTGGTACAATCTTCAATTCTACGATAATAGTATTTAATAAATAACTTTAAATAATTTTAAATATAAATTTATAAAATAATTTATTTTTGTACATCATATTGCCGATGGATCAAACAAAAACATAATACTTTAATAAAAATTTAATAAGAATTTTGTCAATTTCAACGGATATTGTTTAATCAAAATTGTACATTCTAATACTGGTTGAATTTGATTATATACAATAGATCAGACCACATCCTGCGAGCATATATCTAACACCTCGGGAAACACCTCTTTTAAATCCTAACAAATTCCCTGTTCCTTAGAAAAATGTTCCCTCCATACATACTCTTGCTCTTACTCCTGCTGATATTTCAGCGTAATCCGGAGGTAACTCCGGTTACAAATCGCCCGATGTTTTCAGGGCGCGAAGCTGACCTTCAGGTCCGGAGTCCCGGATTCGGTCATAGCCAACTATGCCATAACTGATGTGGCCGAGTGACGCGCCTGCTTGATAAATGGCCTAATAAAACAGTACACACGATCGATTTGAACGGTGCTTAGGATTATGACATGATATGTAATGCTTAACAACGGTTATTTATTGTACGGCAAGATTGGGATGCTTTACTACACGGTTTAAAATACGTTACATGTAATACAGGAGCGGAACATTTTACAGGATGTAATGTATTTGTTGTAGCTAGATTGTAAAACCGGTCGATTTATAAACCCAGTCAGATTGTCAAATCTTCGTTGACTTAGCGTTATGTTACAATCTGGCTAGACATTTCCTAAAAAAGAAACAGTATTTATTTTTATTGAAGAAAAGCCTTTTGTTTTTTCCTCTAAATTCCTTAGATTTTTGGTATTTAACTAAAAATTATTTAGATGGTCAAGGGTCAAGGTAGTAATGTTAAATGTAATTTTCAAAAACCAGCATTGGATTAACTCTTTGTTTGACAGACATAAGGGTGATATCTCTTTTAAAAAAATCTGATGTGGTCAACACAATTCCTCCCGCTATATAATTTTTATTAATTTAAATACATACCTACATATTTACTAATCCTGCAAACTATATTAATAGGGCTATTCTGTAAGTGATCGTTATGACATAACGAATCGTTATATCGTTAAAATAACGATAATCGTTAAAATGGTATTCTGTAAGCAAAAATTCAATTGTTTATAACGACAAGGTGATAACGATTTTCGTAAAATCGTTATTTTTTAACGACAAGAAAAAACTAGTCGTTATGTTAACGATTTGTTGCATTTCAATCACATTTCAATATTCTTGAAATATTAAATGTCATTATAATGAATAGTGATCCCGAATTATTATTATTTCTTCACTTTTTCGAAGAAAATAATGAAAGATAATTATATATTTTAAAAATATGTCAGATTATATTTCAACTTTACTACATATATTTAAGAAGAAAATTTTTGAAAAATTCATAGGGTTTTAAGAGATAAAAGTGATCCTTTTACTATCCTAGAGGAAAATTTTAGAAAATTATTTAGATTAGGTATCAGAGGCTGCCGCTAGAGATTTTACAACTGTTGCCATTCCTGGAAGCAAATACAAGGATAACTGCTATATCAAATCTCCTAAAAGTACTCCTATATTAATCATACTTTTACATATGTTTTATTTTACTGAGTGCATTATTTGATAATTAGATATTTGAATTCGACCTATTATCTCTTCCACGATTTGTGCTTTTTTGTGGTCCATCATTGGCATTTAATTCCATAGCCAATTCAGCATACGCTTGTTCAATTTGATTTGGACTCTCTGGATTATATTTATTTGTTCTCAGAGCGACATTACTTTCAAGAAAGTCTACATAATATTTATATTGCTCTTTTGTAGTTTTTGAGCCCCTCGTTTTCTTATCTATATCTATTATAATAGAGAATGAAAATAATATGCCAATAATAATATGAAATAATAATATAACATACTTCAAATCCTCACCAACAATTTTCAAAATGAAATTTAAATGTCAGTTTTAATAGTGAATTGAGTAAACAATAGTACCAACTGCAAAAAAATTATAACGTTTTCGTTATGAATTAAATTCAACGATAATGTTTTAACGCTCGATCTTACAGAATACAAAAATAACGATTTTCGTAAAATACAAATAACGATTTTCATAACAACGATTGTCGGTATGATAACGATTCGCTAAGCGAATGTTTTACAGAATAGGCCTGTAAGTCCCTTAGCATATATCTATTGCTTTACATGATCCATTTCTTTAATGTGTAGTTGTAAACTAATATTTGACACTTTAATAACATGTGCTTATTGACAGCTGCTTGATTTATAGTGCTGCAAACAAAACAAATTTAATCGGATCATCCTGTACATCTAATATTTATTTATGATGAAAAATATATTATTTTTACAAACTTTAATTTCATTAGAGTCAATACAATCTCCGGTTTCATTTATAATTTTAATACAATGCTTCCTGATAGTGACATTTGTTTAAATATGTCAAAATTGTTATTATTATTGTATAAGTGATGCTTCCGGTTATCCGGTATACACTACAACCTAGTGAGCTCTTCCCGTATTAGTATAGAATGGGTATACAAAATTTCAAAATTTTCTGATTGATGGTTTTTGAGTAATCGTGTCTACATAATTCACACACACACACACACACACACACACACACACACACACACACACACACACACACACACACACACACACACACACACACACACACACACACACACACACACACACACACACACACACACACACACACACACACACACACACACACACACACACACACACACACACACACACACACACACACACACACACACACACACACACACACTACCCACAGGCATCATTGTAAAAATGTTAAAATCGGAATCCGGGGACATCAAAACGTGCGTGTCGGACAAAAAATAGCCTATCAGCAGCAATAACAAAAAATATATGAATCTACTGAATATTATGGTTTTAGATTATACAAAGTTCAGTTTCAATATCAGGATTCATTGATAACTGCAGCAGGTACGATGAAAAAAAAAATTAGTTAAGTTCTCCATAACTACAGAGCTTAAATAAATAAATAAATATATCATCACGGCATATTACCCATTTCTGAGTGTGCCAGTATCTACAACACATGTAGACATCGGTAATGATGACGATATATTTTACCGTGTGGGCGTTTACCAGGCGTCACCTCACGGGCACTCATAGCTGATGTGCAGAGTGCACCACAGGAGTCACTTTTGTGCCAATTAAAATTGGAAATATTTGGCGTCTGTCGGGATCGAACCCGTTTCCCCCAGGTTCGCGACCAGACACTCAGGCACGCGGCCACGGGACCCCATAATTAATACTACGCATTTTTTTATTTATTTTTCTCTAAAATCCATAAACGATCGAAAAGATGAAACAATGCTAATCAAATGCTCGCTAATCACTCTTTATCATCGTTCACACTAACGATCTTAAAAACTTTATTTTATAATTGAAAAAAAATTGCACAAAGAAATTAATTAAGTTTAAATACATAATGATATAAGATTGTTTCTTTTTGTAAAAGTAGTATTTACATGAACTCCAAATTAATAATGAAATAAAATGAAAGAAGTAAATTGAAAACAAGAAAATTCCCTTTGATGTTACACTGAAAAATTCTAGATTAACTTAAGACGAAGATAGGGGTAATTAACAATCTTAATGTTCCTAATTAAAATAATTTATTTATAATTATATCTCTTCTGAAAATCTAAATAAAGGAAGTTTAAATACATTTAGCCTAATGAAAAATATTTTGACCTTCTTGTAATCATCAAACACATAGACCTAATCAAGTAAATAATTGAAAATGTATATTTTGATGCAAATTTCAACATTCTTACCTCTCGCTAAGAGAGGTATTGCGGTATTGGAATCATGCTAAAATTCGCATATCCAGATTTTAGTGGATAAGGACGTTTTAAGGTCCCTATAATCCAATTAAAATATTTTACGATGATTTCCGTGTGTGTGTGTGTGTGTGTGTGTGTGTGTGTGTGTGTGTGTATGGATGTTTGTGTTTGTGGATGTTACAGTTTCCTCAATCTGTCGTTCCTGGGAAGAGCTGATTAGATTTTGGTAACAATTGGATAACCGGAAATAATAGTTTCTTTAAAAAAATCTTCTAAATATTATTTTTTGAAAATTTCTGTTATTACTATTATTGAAGAACATAAAATTCTACTTCTGATAATTTTTTACTATATCTTATATAGATTTAGAGATAAAGGCACTGTAATATATAGAATAATCTAATCGCAGAGGCTAAGGCACTAAAGAAACCAGTTGACAAATTCAAATGTCTATAACATAGTTTGTATATGACAGATGTCAGTGTCAAAAATCAACAGTTTTAGTGACATTCTGAAAGCTTTTCCTGGGTAGTACATTTAATCTTGATTATTGTTTTATTAATTAAATATTTAAAATTGTAGGTAAAATGCATATATCTGTAAGAAATGCCGTCAATCTTGCTAATAAATTGGGAGAAACTCTGACTTTTAGGAACTTCCTCATACAATGAAAAATAGATAGAGTTGTATGTGTGCAGAAGACATGTTAAATACAATAAAAACAATATTTGGGTAAAGTTCTGTAATGTTTTTGTTATATAACGACGGTTCGATAGCGAACAATACAATACTTATATAACATAAAATGTAAATGGCGAGAGGTATTGTGCTGGCCACAACAGATTTTTTTTTTTGTAATAAAATGCATTTACTTAAAATTTTGTAATAATTAATAATTAAGTGTTTCGTGGAAAAATAAAATTATGGAGTTAAATATAGATGGACGCAAATTTCTGTGGACACCTGGCAGCTAGCATTAGGTTTTGGACGACTGATTCTCGTATATTATGCGCTGAAGTTCGTCGTCATTTTGGGTTTCCCATCCTCCGTCGTAAACTTTTCAAGATAAAAGAGTTAATCGGAAAAATTCTTTGTGTTTTCTTGCTCATGCAATGATATATTTTCAGTATTTAGTACTAAAAATTTCAAATTTCACGTGGTGGAACTCTCCTATTCTATTCCATCAATAATTTTAAACCAAATAAAGTAAACGTCAATTCCTTTTTCTGGTCGAAGTATACATAATCCTTTTCATTCGTTTGAGGTTATAAACCCCACTTGCAAATCTAATAAGTACCCGTCCACTGAATGGCTGCCCTTTCCAGTGGCGCGCATTTAGTTGGGGACCGTGACATTGAGCGTTGTTGACACCGCCAACAATAGAATCACATAAATTTGATGTTTGGTGTCAGATGAAACATCAGTTCCTGCCCTAAATCACGGACCTGGCTCGGGAAACGACACAGATTAATCCTGGATTACTCGCAGTCCGAGTTATTTATAGTTGTTTGGTCATGAAAGGCGCGCCGGCCACTTTTGCGATTTCATGATTCCGCAATTCAGTTTCCGTATAGAAGGTTGGGGCTGTATTACCTATACGGCTTTCAAAATAACATACAAGAAGCTAAGAAGTGTGTAATAGCTTCTACAAGCTTTGGTATACACGGGTAGATGTAGTAGAGTAGTAGTTCTTTCAGCAAATGCGATTGCGATTAAAGGAAAAAGGAAGTTCAAAAAACTTTTCATCATTTCATGGGATCCTGATAAATGCTGTTTTATTTTTTTCGTAATACCATACTGCTATAATATAACATGACTAAAAATAGAAGTGAAAAGATAAAGTAACGGCCGCCGACCGTTATTTTTTATAAGTCTCCTACAATTAAAAATCAAGTGTTCCTACAAAAATCGCAGCATCTTAATGGATCGTTGTCAAGGAGAATTTATGCATTGACAAAAAAATTGTTCAGTATGACAGAACAACAAGCGACTAATCTATGAATCTTACATAAATATAAGTGAAAATAAGACGGTCAAACGAATTATAATAGTTATTTACATTCGAGTGCGTGTAAGTTGTATTTTACAGCGCGACAGCTTTGTTTAAGGCACGAGCCCTTAAGGCCAATGCCTTATTAGCTGGAGCGCTGTAAAATACTTCACGCACGAGAATTGTATCAAATTTTTTGGCCGACGATAATGAAAATCACTTTTTTCAATGAGATAGGTTGTACTTCTGAAACGGGTTAGTTTAAAATACTGGGGTTAAGTCAATTTCCAAATTTGATTTTACTTACCTTCATTAGAGTACTTCTTCTAGCGAAAATTTATTTGTAAGACGTTGTTTATGACTGATAATATATTTATTTGCTCATGTTTTCTTCGTAATAAATAATAGATAGGTGTGGATATTTGACATTTCAGCAATGTTTGCCTCGCGTATTTGATAGGTATATCGATCGGTGACTATGTCGGTAACGACAGATTTTTACAATAATGACGGATGTCGCTGCCGTGATTTAAATTATTTTTAAATATAGGAAATGTTAAAGTAAAAAAATAACTTATGTAGGTAGTACTTTTTTACATGAATTTTATTATAGTAAAGATGATTTCTTTTCTAAATGCCCATAAACGTCCAGTGTATTTTGATTATTTTACCGCATAGTTAGACAAGTTGCAACACAGTAAGCGTAAAATGTAGGTTACACTTGCTGTGTATACAATTGTAAAGTTCCCATTACACTTCAGGAGGGCAAAAAATATTTTTTTATATACTATAATAAAGTTCATATAAAAAAGTACTACCTACATAAGTTATTTTTTTACTTTAATATTTCCTATATTTAAAATTAATTTAAATCACGGCAGCGACATCCGTCATTATTGTAAAAATCCGCCGTTACCGACATAGTCACCGATCGATATACCTATCAAATACGCGAGGCAAACATTGCTGAAATGTCAAATATCCACACCTATCTATTATTTATTACGAAGAAAACATGAGCAAATAAATATATTATCAGTCATAAACAATGTCTATTATTACAAATAAATATTCGCTAGAAGAAGTACTCTAATGAAGGTAAGTAAAATCAAATTTGGAAATTGACTTAACCCCAGTATTTTAAACTAAACCTTTTCAGAAGTACATTCTCATTAAAAAAAAGTAATTTTCATTATCGTCGGCCAAAAAATTTGATGCAATTATCGTGCGTGAAGTATTTTACAGCGCTCCAGCTAATAAGACACTCGCCTTAAGGGCTCGTGCATTAAACTAAGCTGTCGCGCTGTAAAATACAACTTACACACACTCGAATGTAAATAACTATTTTGTATTGAGGGATCTATTTTGAAGAAAATGCAGTATGACAGAATGAAAAGAATTTTATTATTCCTAAATGTTTAGATTTTGCTATTACGAAAAATCTCTATATTTATACCGAAAAATAAAAAAATTAATAATTATAAAATAAACTGACAGTTGACAGTTTAGGTTAGGAGTTTGCAATCTTTTGTTCTTACGTATTGCTCTTAGTTCTTAAGCATTAAGCCTTTGCAAAGCTGGAAATGGTAGTGAACGCTGCCATATAATAATCATTTTTACACATTGCGATTAGTTATTTATTGTATCTTTTACACATTGGGACAATCGGTAGAAATGACGCTTAAGGCGATTGCCGGTGCTACGCTAAACAGAAATTTAGTAGAAATCAAACTACACTCGTAAATATTAAGTTATAACTTCAAACTTAATACCATTATATAGTAGATAGATCAATCCATGGGGCTGACCAATTATTTTGCATAATTATTAATATCTATTGCATTTAAATTTAGTTCGAAAAACATCAATTTATTTTTAACACGATAACTGTATTTTATACAAAAAATGTTTGGGTCACCCCCATAGCGCCCACCTTTAGTAGTAAGTCTGTGAAAAAAAATCTAAATTATCTCTTTTAGTTTAGCAGTGATTTGATTTCTACTAAACCCCTTTTTGCCGCTTATTTCAGAAATCGGAACGATAGACTATGGAGGAGAAAGTGTTAGGAGAATATGTTCCCCCTCTGCTACACACATCTCCTCTCTCACTCCAACAATTTGCTTCACAACACGGGCTGGGTTTTCCCCTTATGCTTTAAACAAGGACAAACACATATAAAAGCAGATAGAGAGAAAAAAACTTAGCAATCTTAAAAGTAGTGGGGGAACGTAAGAAGTTTGCCTGCACTAATGTCATACTAGCTACAAAACTGATTTCGCTGAGCGACCGACAATGCTCTTAAGTTTCATATTTGAAGACCTGACACAGTTTTGGCAAGTAAAACTATAAACAATCAGCAGATTGCTCTAGTAAAGAGTTTTCAGTCATTATCAAGTTTAACAACCTTTAATAATTTCAAAAGTAAAAAATATATTTCAAATCTGTTTTCTCCATTATATTCAGCATACTTTTTTTGTGTACATACATCCTCATACATTTTCATTGCTAATTTACATTATTTACAAATATGTGAAAAATTCTGTTGTTTCATTGTTCATGAATGTGTTCTACATTCTAAACAACATTTCATCCAGAAATATTGATTAAAATATTTAGCAAAAATGTATTTACCCTTATGATTCGAAAGAGATGTATATTTAAATGAATAATAACCGGATTGTGTTTATTTAACGAATGAAATATGTATGTTTCGGGATAAATTAAAATTACAATTAGACTAGAATGTTTGCGCTGCAAAAATGCCATCCGACAGTGTTCCATTTCACGTTTGAACTGATGATTCTCATATAAATTAATTTGAAAGTTCTCATGTGTTTTACAAAAGTTAATTAATATTTAATATTGTATAATAAATAAATGATTCCACATAAAAGGAATGGCTAATGCAACGAAATAACTCTAGGGGTAGTCTGCGTTAATTCAACTCTGATCTCTACGGAATATATTAATTAGTTTTCTATTCAACCTTTATTCACAATATTTTACAAAGTTTATATTACATACATGCTCGTATATTACGTTGAAAACTTTTGTTCTACCATAAATTTATCGTTCCATTTTCTGCGTGCCCTATTTTACACAAAATTTTATAAACAGTGGAACTTGGACAATCTTACTTTAATGATTCTTGCTAACTGCTTTTCAAAATTGCATACGAACAACAAAAAAAATCTGAATTTTGTATAACTTGTTTGGCACCACTGATACAAATTATAAATAACCATGTAGTTAGTATTTATGGTCTTGATTTTACCTCACTTTTTCAAACATATACTTAAATTTCGCATTTATTTCTAAAGGAGTTTTGTGGTAAAAACTCCTGTGCCATTTTTCTCTCCGATTAACAGTTTTATTTTTTCAAAAATAGCTATTTATGTAATAAGTTGCGAAATGATAGTGTTTTAGGAAGCGACGTGAAATTTGTACGCACGAGCGTAAGCTAGTAATACAACACGTCAAGTTGATGATGATGATGATGTATCTTAGATGTACCTACTATTCGTAAATACTTGAACCGGTGTTTTTCCTTGTAAAAATATTATTAAAATAAATTGAAAAACAAAAAAAAAACAAACATACTGTTGTAAAGAGAAAAAAACACTCTATCGAATGATAGAGTGAAATTAATAGGTTCCCATTTAAAAAAATCACGCGGACAAGCGTAACTCAAAAACAATTGAAGAAAAAAAAAATTCAAGTATTCTCAAATGTAGATCAAAATTTCTTAAAAAACTTTTGTATTGAACATAATATCCTAAAATGAATATTAACGACAATAAATCGCCGTCTCCATACTTTTAACTAACCCTGTATGTATGGATTTTGTCCACGCTCTAACTAAAAAGATACCATTAGATTTTGGTGTAAATGGGATAACCGGAGATGGCACTTTACCTGAAGCTAATAATGGTTTTTCTTCAAAAAGTACCATTAAATGCCATTTTTTCGCATATTATGTCATTATGAAAACTAAAGATTATTGAATTTTCTGCAAGTATACGAGTACATTAATACTTTTTCCATATATTTCACAGATAAATTTAAAAATTAATCTTTTTTATAAATCCCGAAGCCTAAGATAAACACAATGGGGTATTCCACTCAATTTTTTTTATTATTTTAAATAAAATTTCAATCAATCTTGAAGCAATTCATAGTATTAAAAAATCTTAATTGTTCCTAGTTTAACAGTATTTTATTTTCGAGAAATCAGTGGAACGTCACATTTCCCCTATACTTGTCTTTCTCACATACACTGCTCCGAGTACGCTGCGAGAGAAAGATAACAATTGTATGACGTCAATTTTCTTTTTTAGGAAATGTGAAATATCTCGTAAAGTAATTATTTAAAAAATGTTTTCATTGTTTTAAATATTATTTATTGAGCCATACTTTATGTTAAATGTATGTAACTGACAGGTAAATGTCACTGTCAAAAAACAAATCACTTCAAACTAATAATAGTGACATTATAAAAAGAAAATAGTAAATAAAGAAATAGTTATATGCATTGGAACATAATATAGTTTGCAGCATTAGTAAATACGTAGGTATGTATTTAAATTATTAAAAATTAAATAGCGGGTAGTTTTGTGTTGGCCACATCAGATTTTTGTTAATTATTTAAAATATGTTTCACCAAGTGCCTACTACCGAATCTGTTAACATTAATAAAAATAAAATTCTTGTTCGTTTATTTATCAAAATTTGACATTGATTTGTTTACATTCATAGCCACTAACCTTAAAATGATAAATTGTACTAGTTTATTACATTACTTAAATGAGCTATTAACAAACTCCTTTGGGTGTTGTAATAGCTTATAGACGCAAAATAGAAAAAAATACGTTTATTTGGGGGCATTTGTACGGTGTGAAATTTGTCTGAAATTAAGATAGAAGCAAACATTTCAATTTATCACTGTAAACACTTACACAGCCCTCTTTGCCAACAAAAACTAAAATTTTATAGTATTATTAGTCATCCAAATGTAGGCTGTTAGGCTACCCGTGTCACCCCGCAAGATTTAGGGGTTTGCTCGATCCCAGCAGCTTTTTCCGCAAATATAACCCTCGCGCTCACCTCGGGCAAACAGCGCATGTTTTATCTACAAACATTAAGTATGTAAGGTCGGTAGCAATGGACCGGAGTCGTTAAGGGCACCTGCTGCTGCCCTGACCTTATGATACGATCCGCAACGTGGCAGAAATGAGCCAAACCGGCCCGCTATTTAAGAAAATTTATCTTCGGCCTCTTGCCGGCGTGGACATACTACATACTACAGATGCACACAACTGCATACCAGCGATAAAAGGTATACTTTGTTCCAAAATACTGTAGATTGTAGAATTATAGACAGAAAAATAATATTTTTTATTCAATTTTGACGTTCTGAACTGTCATTATTAACTCCATACACGATTTAAAATATACTGGTTATGCCACTTGTCATGTTTTTCATTGTTTCTGATGGTCCGCTTGATACGTGTTTCCTTGAATAATCCGCCAGATGCGCTACGTGAGAACGACCCTATCACAGCAAACTATTTTTACATAAAATATAAAAAATGAAATGCATAATGAATTTACTTTTAATATAAATTTATATATTTAATAGAAACCTGAATCAATACATTGTTAGAATTTAAAATTGGAAAACTAAATAAATTGATAGAACCGTACGCTTCCATATTTCCATTCGGTAATAATATCTTCTTCCCGAAAATGTTTTCGACACATATCATTCAATCTTAAATCGCGATCATCTCTACTAATTGCACATTGCCATTTTTAAAAAAGTGATATATCGAGTGGAGCAGCAAACAGAGATTCTTTTTCAGTGGATTTCTTGTAACCGGTTTCACATCCAGGAATGAAACATTTTCTATTTAATTTTCTTTTCATTTTGCATTAATTGCAATATCTTTCAACAAAATATTTATATTACATTACATATAATACGAATATGTACTTCAAAACCTGTTTTATTTACCTTTCTATAAGATATAACATGTAATATTTTCAAAATGACATGCAAATGACAGGTGTCAGTTGGGTCGTTCTCACGTTGCGCCTCTAGCGGAAACAACGAGGAAACACGTATCGCTTTGGACCCTCGTTTTGTACAGAGTGGCACAACCAATATATTTTAAATCTTGACTCCATAACAACAACTAAAAGTAACATTTTATTCACAAGTGAATTAATTTTTTTTAAATCACTCTTACAATTTTTTTTAACTGACTGCAACAAAAAATTCATTTGAAATAAATAACATCAGGCACGAAAATAACACTCACTACAGTATTTATTAGATATTATTAGACATTTTCATTATTTTTCACGACACAAATGACAGACAATAATGTTTTTTAAATAGATGACTTGACGTCTATCATCGTCGATTGTTATGCACAGCCTACTAACTTATTAGTTTTTTGTTTTGTCAAAATTAAATATTATAATGGCTTTTATTACTATTTCGTCAAAATTGAATAAAATAATGTACAAACCACGTGAGCTAAGAATGTTTATTCACTCGAAGAAATTAACTAAGCTAAACTTTATTCTCATGAATAAACATTACCTTAGCTCAGTATTAGCTAAAGTATTAGCTAAAATATTAATTTTTTAAAAAATATTCTAAATATATTTTTTTGTAAATTTATGTTATTACAAAAATTAAAGGATATAAAATTCTCTATCTAATACATTGAACATTTTTATTATATCTTTTATAGATTTAGAAATAAAGATATAATAATAATATATATTTTGCTGGCCACAATAAATTTTTTAAAAAAACCGGCTCATTATGACAGGGCGGCACATAACTGTCATTGCTTGCACATTGAATGCCAACACGCCATTATTTTTGCCGCTCTATTGAAAAGCATTAAATGGATTTCTTACCTACTCTGTATAGTAAAATAATGCTACTGTTCCTTTAAAATCTATGCTATTTTTGTTTAAAACAATTTCTTCTAGAAATGATCACTTCAGTTCCAAAAATTATGCTGCATTATAGTTATTCTCATAAATTTCGATAAGGAAAAGAATCCGTTAAAAATTTGGTCCGTTCAGCATACAAAGAAAATTGAAAACTTGTATTTTTAAAAGTATTTCAATAGTTATCGAAACGAATGGAAACTCTAACTGCACCAGGACCAATCGATTCTGAAACAAGTAGGTTATTCAGTACTAAGGCAGTATCCATACAAAGGCTTCAAAATGCCCCCCTTGGGACGACTATGGCCGGGAAGATTTTCCTTTTATTTTGCGTAATAAAATTCATTATTGCTTACGCTACGGAATATTGAGAGGGCTTTAGAGGGTGAAATGGTTTTAGTCTTTTGTTGTTGAAGTAATAAATTGTATAAAGGGATTAATTAGGAATGCTAATTAAAGAAAATTCATAAATGTTTTGTTTATTTTTATTGGATACTGCATTTGCTGAATGGAGTTAAATCAGCAGAATTAAATAGATGGTCAGTTTATTAAAAATTCTTCCGGTATATCTGAACATTAAAAAATTACTTTTTCAGCAGAAAAATTAATTGAATATAACAATACAACAGTGGCAGCTCGTGACATTTGATGGAGGGGGGCTCATCGCAGGGTAATAGGAGTGTAAATCGTCATCGTCACAACGTTTAATCTAATCTAATCTGTCCATTATTTACCTATTGTTTATTGTATTTGCATTGCATCCAATTGAAAATAAAAATAACCTTGTACTGTACGTACACTGTATTACGCCGTGGGCGCCTCCGCACCTCAGTTAGCTATCGTTTAACGAGTGACTGCGGTCACGAATCATGCCGAGTATTTACGAAGAGCAATGGAAGGCAGCCTCCTTTGCTAACTTATATACTGGTATAATGTGACTTGATTTACGTATGCTGTATGCACGGGCACATGTGTGGGGTGTGCCTATAAGAACTATGCGTTTAAATGCAGAGGAGCTTAGTCTCCGTTGTATGCACAGCGGTCTAAAAATAGGCGTAACATGATTAATACAGAGAATTTATGCCTTAAGAGCATTGCCGGTCGCTCAGCGAAATCAGTTTTGTAACTAGTATGACACTAGTGCAGACAAACTTCTTACGTTCCCCCACTACTTTTAAAATTGCTAAGTTTATTTCTCTCTATCTGTTTTTATATGTGTTTGTCCTTGTTTAAAGGATAAGGAGAAAACTCAGCCCGGGTTGTGAAGCAAAATTTTGGAGTGGGGAGGAGATGTGTGTAGAAGAGGGGGGACATATTCTCCTAAAACTTTCTCCTCCATAGTCTATCGTTCCGATTTCCGAAATAAACGGCAAAAAGGGGTCTAGTAGAAATCAAATCACAGCTAAACTAAAAGATATAATTTAGATTTTTTTTCACAAACTTACTACTAAAGGTGGGCGCTATGGGGGTGACCCAAACATTTTTTGTATAAAGTACAGTTATCGTGTTAAAAATAAATTTTAAAATAGCCATTTTTATGATGTTTTTCGAACTAAATTTAAATGCAATAGAAATGAATAATTATGCAAAATAATTGGTCAGCCCCATGCATTGATCTATCTACTATACAATGGTATCATTAATATTTACGAGTGTAGTTTGATTTCTACTAAAGTGCTGTTTAGCGTAGCACCGGCAATCGCCTTAAGACCATTTTACGTATGCAAAACAACACAAAATTAATGAAAATAGAAGGAAGAACAAACATTTAACTAAAGATAATGTAAAATAAGATTTAGTAGAAAATCTGATGGTTTTATGAAATAAGGATTAGTTTATTTTCATAAAAAAGTTTTATTATTGGCAATCGATTTCGTCGCAACGGACATCATCAGGCCACAGCTGTAATACAATATATTTCTTGTAGAAAAAACATATAAAATTTTTTACATATGAAAATTATATAGAATTATTTAAATGGTTGGGATAAATTTAGAAAATTATTTTAGTTTGTATTACAAAAATATAAATGTAGATAAATATATGGTTATTACATTTATATTTTTGTAATACAAACTAAAATAATTTTCTAAATTTATCCCAACCATTTAAATAATTCTATATAATTTTCATATGTAAAAAATTTTATATGTTTTTTCTACAAGAAATATATTGTATTACAGCTGTGGCCTGATGATGTCCGTTGCGACGAAATCGATTGCCAATAATAAAACTTTTTTATGAAAATAAACTAATCCTTATTTCATAAAACCATCAGATTTTCTACTAAATCTTATTTTACATTATATATAATTAAAGTCTGAAAATGGAGTCATTTATACGAATCATTTAACTAAAGGTTTTTATCCCACTGCAATATAAACATTCTTATTGAAGTTACATTAACGTAAACTTCTTTACATACATATGAAGAGCTGATTAAATTCTGTTTATAATTGGTTAACCGGAAGTTCTTAACAGTTAACGCAGTTAAATATCATTTTTTGACATTTTATGTGATTATTAATATAAAAGAATATCTTGTTGTCTATAAGGTCTATTATACATTTTCCTTCATATTCAGTAGATAGGTACATAGTTAAAGAATTATAAAAAGATTAACTTTTATAACTCAGCTTTGCTATAATCATGGAAACAGCTGATATATTCAAATAATTCTAATTAACAGTTGTCAGTGTCAAGTGCAATTTACATGGTGTATGTTCGTGTTATAATTTTACTGGATATATAGAATCTTTTCTAAGAAACTTTTGGTATGCGATTTGTACAAAATACTCGTACATACATACATAGATTGACGGAAGGTAATGTGCTGCCCATATCAGATTTTTTCAATTTTAATAACAATTGTTCATCCTCAAATTCTTACTCACAAAAGTGTACTGCGGTATTGAAAAGGTCAAAAACCACTGCATAAGACTGAAGAAGAAATAAAAGATGCCGAAATTGCTATAGTACAAATCCATTTAAGATTTGTAGGAAGCTACAAATAAAATTCGTACATTTAACAATGATTTTCCTTCATGGCTAGGTAAACAATATTCTAAATCAGCCTCGTAGCGAATAGTGTGGTTCAAAGTAATAAGAATAAAAGTAGAAGTGCTGGCGAATCTGATGAAATGGATACTGAATGCAAACCAGCTTATCCATATTGAATTCCACTACTTTAATCTCGTTATGGAATTAATAGCTTAAAAATCATTCTCCACCAATCACATAAAAAAACTAAGCAAGCTCTTCTCTTCTCACTGGATCCAATTCCATCCACCCGATTGCAATTCGGTTGTCTTGTCCAACCAACGTCTGTTGCTGCAAATACCACAATCTCTTCAATTCTGTTCAATTAACTCACGATATTAAGCACGTTTCGCATTCAATGCCTGAAATCTAGATAGCAGTGAAATGCCGCCACTCCATAGACGTGCGACGAGGGGGGTATCGATCTCTAAAGCCCCACTGCGATAGCTATGAGTCTACATGTTTTAGGATACTTTTCTGCTACGAGTGTGGTCTGATGATGGCGTGTTCTTATTGTTACTAACCTTAATTACTAATGTCAAATGAATGTCGTCACTGAAAACATATAACTGCATTTTATTATTTGTTTCTGTATATGTCAGTTTTTGTCAGATTACAAGCAACGTCGTATAAGTTAAATTTATAAAATTATATCATTCATTAAGTTTTAACCCACTGTTTAATTTTTAACATTTTTTTAAATTTCTTTTTACCATCTGCCACCTTTACGTAAGGGAGGTATTGTCTTTCGTCAAAAAATTCGTTGGTGAATTTTTAATGAGATAAAAACTTCAAAATTTTTAAAAATCTAATTTTTATGTTTCTAGATACTTCTATTTTTTTTGACAACATACATAAATGAGTAGTTTCTTTTTGCCACAAAAGCATTGGCGGCTTAAGGCGTGAGCCACTTAGGCCCTGGATTAGGGCGCCTGGCTTTTTGAGGCGCCCAAAAAATATAAAAACTAATACAAATATATAAATAAACAAAAAAAATCAATGTATGGAATATATACCTGTCCTGTATTATAAAAGTTAGTTTTGCGTAAATAAATTGTGTAATTTATTGAACATGCCATTGCGAAATAATCAAGTCAGGAAGAAATGATACATAAATTTGCGATAGTGAAGGCACGGAAATTTACCATATAATTTAATCATTCTTGGATTCTCGTTAGTTTTAAATTCCGATAGGTTTTTTTACCTTCCGTCACCTTTAGGTAAGGAAGGTATTGTATCAAATACTCGTACACATAGGTAACATTCTCTTTACAATCAAATAATATTACTATCCTGTTTATATCTCTACCAATTTTTGAATTATTGCCCCAAAAGTCAATATAGCCCACATTTGGATAAAAACTTGTATGTATCTAGATACTTCTCAATGCACTGATTCCAAATTTTGAAACTGCAGGTCGATATCTCGTTTCGTTCTCGAGATATTTAGATTTAAAGTTTTGCTCAAAACTGCCCATTTTTGGGTATGAACCCAAAAATGGGTCGAGATATGAATTTGGCGACATCACCATTTGATTCTACGGACAAAATTACATAAGTATAGCAATTTTCATAATTTTTGTCCAACCGGTTAATTTTTTATGAATAAAAGCTTGAAAATCCCTGAAAATGGCCAAAATCTGAAAAAATCGTAAGGGGTACACCTTAGATTTTTGCGATTTTTGGTCATTTTCAATTATTTTGCTTTAGAGATTGTATGCGGTGTTCAAAAATTCTGAAAATTGGTGTACTTATGTAATTTTGCCCGTAGAATCGAATGGTGTTGTCGCCAAATTCATATCTCGGCCCATTTTTGGGTTATTACCCAAAAATGGGCAGTTTTGAGCAAAATTTTGAATCTAAATATCTCGAGAACGAAAAGAGATATCGACCTGCAGTTTCAAAATTTGGAATCAACGCATTGAGAAGTATCTAGATACATAAAAATTAGATTTTTGAATATTTTGAAGTTTTTAACTAAATGTGGGGTATATTGACTTTTGGGGCAATAATTCAAAAATAGGTAGAGATATAAATTTGGTAGTAATATTATTTGATTCTAAAGAGAATGTTATGAAAGTGTACGCATTTTTAGAGTATTTATATATGAGTATACATAATGTATATTAATGTGATAATTTTATTGGATTTATAGAATATTTTCCAAGAAACTTTCTGTATGAAATTATTAAAAATAGTATATTAAAGAACAAGTTTTATAAGACATGTTTTTTCACACGCGTCATAGTTTAGAAAACGAGCCTTGGCGAGTGTTCTAATTGAAAAGTGCGAAAAAAAGTCTTATAAAATGAGTTCTTTATACTATTTTTTAGATTTTGCGCCTTCTACATACTAAAATATTGTAAAAACCTGCTAATATTAAACCGAGTCAATTTAAGGAAATTTGCAAGTGAAATGTTGTAGTTGGTATCACTGAACTGACCACATTCAATTATTATTTATTTGAACATTTGAAGGTTAAATTTAAGTATTTGTAGTGTAAATGTCATCTAGTACCAACCTTCTAAAACAAAAAATGCGTATCGTAATGACTTCATTATGAACGCAAAATCTAAAAATTGTATTATGTTCGTGTTACAATTTTACTGGATATATAAAATGTTTTCTAATGAACTTTTGGTATGGGATTTATACAAAATACATCAAATTAACGGAAGGTCTTGTGCTGGCCACAACAGATTTTTTTATTCATGATATAGTCTACGTGTATACAACTTAATAATCGAAAATTCTCGAAATATCCGACGTGTTGCCTACAGGAAATACCAAAGGTGTTTCCAAGCAACTCGTTTCGTATAATCGAGAATTTACAATCGTCTTGTTGTATAATACATGATAATGCCTCGTTTTTAAATAAAATAGAACGTTGGACTTCCATCTAATTTTGGTGCTTATGAAACAGTTAATTATTTAATAATACAAAACTCTAAGTAAAAGAATTTTTTACCGCAAAAGAATTCTTGAAATTTGTTTCAAAACTTATGGGATATACGTTATACAAAATGCGCGCACCGAATTGTGTAACATTGAATGAAATGGACTTTTATCCACAATCCTTTCCTAAGAAATGAAGCCGTCAACATCAACCACTAAAATATTCTCTCGAAGTAATTGGTAAACGATATAATAATTATTTTATTGTAAACTTTGTCATTCTCTGTGAGAGCATATTTACGCTAACAACCGTCGATTCTCAGTTTTAATTACATGAACAATCTGCTTCTCCATAGCCCATTTAAATTTCATTCATATTTCGATTTTCGAACGAGTTGAGCATACCTAACTCGTAATTCCTGAAACGAATTAACAATAACTAAAATTAATCTCGCAATTACAACTTCCATTCCAATTCCATTTCACTGCTTCTGTGATTTGAGGGGCCATGGACACAGTTTGCATATGTGGCGTTATCTCGAATAAAATGCTTGGTTAAGAGATATTCTCTTAGTTTATAATACAATAACGGTTAACGTAGGGTAATATGCAGTAAAGTGCATAACAAGAGAGGGATAAGCATCGAGGAATATATAATGTAAGCTTAACTTAACGTATGGGTAACGGGAATTTTCTTAAACATTAGGCAAGTACAGGTAGATGGTGAAAATAGTAACTAATAGATGAAATGGTGCTGGAAGTTATACGTATTGTAGGTTAGAGTAAGAATTGTCGCTGTCACTAAAGAAGTTATGGAGGGTTTATATTACTAAATTTTTCCGATTCGGATTCATTCGTCGAGTAGTGACAATTTAGAAATTATATTAATAATTTAAAAAAATTAAATAAATTCTGTTAATGACAGTGAAATCATTTCTACAACATTCATAATTTACGACTTTTCTTCATTGACTACCGGGTAAAACGTCAACAAACTTGTAAACATAACCCGAAAACTGTACCCCACTACGGATTCATCAGAAATTAGCTTTGTTCGATGACATGTACTAGGCCGCCCTAGTGTTAACTTTCTTACCCTAACATGTTATATGGGAAACGGGCAGCTTCTGGCAGGCTGTTCGATGACAAAAATTTTAAGAACTAGTGCTCACGTTTCTGACCTGACTCGCGAGGTGGTGTAGAAAGTGTAGACAAGGAGTGGGGGTAACTAAATGTTGTTCGGTAGACATTTTAATTGTATCCTATCTACACATCTGTTTATTAACCTAAAATTTTACACATTGAGAAATTAAAATAATGGATTCAGATATAGTATATTCTCTTTGTTTTGATATATAAAGAATTAATTAATATATCTGTCTCTGAATCTGATGAAGAATCAAGTGATGATTGATCTTCGTCAGAATCGTTTATTAGTTCAAACACTAAGCTCTTTAAAACAGACATTTCTGCAGTCACTTCTTTGCAGCTTTGTGATATGACTGTGTTTATAAACAACCTAACCTTTTACACCTTTGGCTACGCTTGGCTTGATTACACACAACTGAGCAAACTTGCCCAAATATACACTAGTCTGTTTTATGAAACCACAAGAATTAGACTATACTAGTGTACACTACACTGCACTGCACTATTCTGCTCTGCACTTCAAGCACTTCTCATCGAACAGAGCTATTATCAAATCCATCGATACTCAAACCTGATGAATCCGACAGATTGTAACACATTATGAAGATACCTGTGTTTTCCTTATCAATGATGTATAAGAATACAGAAAATAGATATTTAAGAATAGTTTAAATTTATATTGTGTTCAGCACTAAGAAAGGAAGGTTTCCGCAACACAGGCTTTAAATTTGCGAGTCAGTGATTGGCTAAATGCAGACACCTATTTACAATGCAGAAGGTTTATTGGTCAAACCTATAGTTTGACAACTAATAGGTTAATTTTATTGTTTGTATATTTGATATACTTGACAGCTCAAAACGTCAAAGTTTGATAATTTTTAATTATTTAGTACATAATCAGTTACTTAAAGGATTAGAATAATATAATGTACAATAATACAGAACCACAGCTTAGACTTAGACTTCTGCATTGACCTTCTATTACATACATAATTTAATTAAGATTGATAACAAAAGAAATATTAAAAAAAAAATACCTTTCTAACGGCTTTCAACGAACCAATAGCCAATTCCCGTTCGAAATAGTTTACGATATTCATGGTTAGCTTCTGAGATTACTTAGTTTAAGATTTAGGGATTGTTATGGATGTATTATAGCACATTATTTATTAAAACAAACAAGTACTATTGTAGCACAAGACACAAATACTTAACGCAGACTAAACTGACAACCAAATGACAATAGTGACAAGATCGATATTAGATTAATATAAAGGCTGTGTCCGATGTCGCATTTTGGCATTTAGATATTAGGATTTAGGTCTTCTTCACATAAATACAACTCCGAATGGCACACTAGTGATATCCATTGGTTTGTATGGCAACACTTTAAAACAACAAAATTGAATTTTACAATTCGATTCCATTTAATGCTTGAGAGTAAATGTTAATATTATATTTCATAAAATAGAAGCTAAGATGCTATTATCTGACAGTAAATTTGACGTTTTGTACAAATTATAGCAACGAATATGATTTGTTTAATTAGTGCGCGTCAAACCCTAAAATCTAATTCCTAAAATTCTAAATAATCACTAGATTTAGGGCATATAAATTTAGGATTTAGATATTAGGGTGATAAAAGTGCTACATCGGACACAGCCAAAATTTAATGCAAACATTGTCATGCCAATGTATGGTATAAAAATTAATTATAATTATTGTTATAAAGATTCACTTAGAAATATTTGCAAATTTCATTAATATATACGTTTCTTAATACCAGTACTTTTTTCTGCTGTATTTAAAATAAATAATTTCTTTCATTTATAAGGTTTTTCTCAGGTTGATGACGTAAGTCTTCTTTCTATTCATTTTCACAATAGTACATATTTATTTTATATGTAATGACATAAATTATTTGTTCTATTTCTTTTTCCTAAAATTACAGGGTGAAATATTTCTCTTGACACAGATACATTTTATAATGTTCCACATTCATGTGTACCTCATCTTAGATGTACCAGAAAATGAAGACATCCGTGTATGACATTTCAAAATAACTGTATTAAAATATCTTATAAAATGTAACTCCATTCGTCATGACGACACATTTAATTCTGAAGAAAATATACCATAATCTTTCAAATAAACATCGTATCTTAATGAAATCATTTCGGAGCGCTATAAAACATCGTAAACGTATAACAAACCATACTATTGTAGTTTTATTTACATAGAATGAATTCTTAGAAAACTATAAAACATTAACGAGTTAATAGAATTGTAAACAGCCAAAATGAAATGAATTCTGATGAGCAGTAAAATCAGTTTCAATTTCCTATATTTCGTCTTGAATTTTACAGCTTCTTTCAACAATCAAAAACAAGTTATTGGAACAAATTCGTATACGAGTACTTTAAAAATAGATCAATATAGGTATTTTATTTGCAAGATAGGTACAAACAATGAATCATACAAAAAAAAGAGTCTATAGATGTTTTTCAATAAAGTTTATATGCAATACAGCATGAAATTACAAATATACGTACGAGTTTATTTAAATACATTTTCTTTCTGTTTCAAATGGGGTCTTCTGTAACATTTCTGATCAACTAAATGCAGGTATAATAACTAGATTATTTTTAATATTATGGAAAAAGATTTCAGACATTTTAAATACAGTATTAAAATGTTATCGACAATAGATAATCGTGTCTAATACAACTTTAAGATTTTGTAATAATAAATTTAATAATTCTTGTATATTCAACTAAAGGTAAGAGATTTATACATTTTACCTCTTAATCCGCTCTTGTTAACTTATATGTATTATTAGCTGAAGATGGGCTTGTCTCAAGCCCGAAACGTCCGTAATAAAGGATTTCATAATACATGTGGACCATTTATGCCTTTTGTTGATGCATGTCTTCATTCCAAAAGAGCGGCGCAAATAATGGCCTGTTTTATCCTCTATTATAAAGCAAACAGTAAGCAATATGCCGCTTTGTTCTAATTACGATATTTATAGTTTTAATGCTGGCCCGACAGAGATAATTTTCTGACTATAGTCACATATAGAGATGCCGCGAAACGAGATATGGCGAGAAACAATCCACTCTGGATTTCGAGACGAGATTTCTCTGCATGTCGTCTCGCCATATTTTTCCTTACTTTTTCTCGATCTCGACTCGAGAGTCTCGAATTCGAATTTCTCCAATGTATAATTAAAAATTATTATAATTGATTTGACATTTCATTTCGATGCAATATTGTCAATTTAAACTATGTTTAATATTTAAAATACGTTGGTGCAATCGGCCATAAGTCTGATGTTTGAATGCTAGGTAAAAAATCTGTTGTGGCCAGCACAAGACCTCTCGCCATTTACATATTAGGCTATAAAGGTATTGTATGCACTTCGCTTTCGAACCGTCGTTTTATAACAAAATATTACAGAACTTTACCCAAATATTGTTTTTTATTGTATTTAACCTGTCTTCTGCAGACATATAATTCTAATTATATCTATTTTTCATTGTATGAGGATGTTTCTAAATGTCAGAGATTCTTCCAATTCATTAACCAGATTGGCGGTATTTCTGATGGATTTTACCACAATTTTACCTATAATTTCAAATATTTAATTAATAAAACAATAAGAAAGACTAAATATACTTCCCAGAAAAAGCTATCAGATTGTCACTAAAACTGTTGATTTTTGACACTGACATGTGTCATTTACAAACTATGTTATAAACATTGAAATTTGTCAACTGGTTCCCTTAGTGCCTTAGCCTCTGCGATTATATTACTCTATAAATTATAGTGTTTTTTTCTCTAAATCTATACAAGATATAATAAAAATTTTAAGTGTATTAGATGGAGAATTTTATGTTCTTCAATATTTAATAAAAAAAAACTCTCAAAAAAATATATTTAGAAGAATTTTTCTAAAACACTACTACTTCCGGTTGTTCAATTGTTACCAAAACCTTTTCAGCTCTTCCCAGGAATATCAGATGAGGAAACTGCAGTTAAATACGAAGCGCATGTCTCCGAAGTAAATGTGAAAAAATACTGGTACACGTGTAGCTAATCGTTATTCTAGCTTTACCCGTGCGAAGCCGGGGCGGGTCAGCTAGTAATAACATATATCATCTTAAACGATGAACTATATCCATATAGATTGTCAAACCAAAAACCATGTTCCCCTATTTCAGAGTCAACCTGTATATTGCTGTGAATTTAGATAAAGTTTCATAAAACATAATAGTAGAAAACCAAATTGCAAACAATTGTTTATATATCTTTCAGTCACGAATCAAATGGGAATAATAGGAATAATTAGCCTTTCGTGAAAATATGATATTTGAGTAATCTTATCTTTGTAAGAAATTATGACGTTTTTTCCAAGTTTGTAAAGTATATCTTTATAGTTATAGTAATGCGAAAGGTCAGAAGCAAATTACCTCAGCGCATTGAAATGACCAACATTGAAGTAGAGTATAGCTCGTTTGCTTGTTTACATTTTCATTCTAGCTGTACAAATATCACAGTTGGCGTTGGCGCATTCCTGCTTTTTTGTTTTCAATACTTTGATGTTTGCTCAAGGCAAGGCGTTGCTACTGCATGGCGGGATTTCTTTGATTTCGCAAATAATATTCAAGTTTTAGTGCTGCAGTAAAGAATGGCTCGCATAACCATAGAATTTTAATTCCTTGAGTATGGAAACAGAATATTTAATTTGAAAGTTTCGCGGAGAATATAAAGTTTACTATTTCCTAAGGAGGAAACTTTAATAGCAACAATATAATGTTATACATAACATGTGAGAAAGGTCGATTTTCATTAAACTTCGAAATTTACTGCCGTAGAATTACTTGTTTTTTCTTTGCACTTCATAAAGTTTTGATTATTACTAGACGTGGTTTATTTTCAGATATTCTGAATTTAATGTTAAGTACATAGGTTATAAAATTTTATGATTACATATTAACTGTTTTACATAGTTATTTTTGTATGTATATGCTAGTATGGTTACTAAGGTGTGGTTTTTTGACACCAAGACAAATAAATTCAGTGTGTTAAAAAAAATTTAACTCGGAGTAGGCTATGACCAAAAAAACGTACGTCAATTTGAAATTATTTAATTAAATGTTAATTTGACATGAGATATTGTCAAAATTGTTATCTAAAGAAATCAAAGCTTTTCTTCTTGAATCTTTATTTTAGAAATAGAAATTAATTAGAAAACGGTGAATGGCAATATTCTGCATCTCTTTTTATTATCTTTTCTCCTTAAAATTACACTTCACGATCATTTTTGACATTTTGACTTTTGAAGTGAATAATGATCAGACATACGTTTCTGTGTTCATAGCCTACTCCGAATTAGGTTTTTTCTGAACACATTGAGCCGAATTCATCACTCTTCTTTAACTACAGAAGCTTATCTAAAAATAACAAAATAAAGAGAGACATTATGCATTGATACATTAAAAAGAAAAAGATGCCGGCTGTTTCCAAAGTTACTAGAAACGATCACTACACTAGTGAAGAGTGCTGAATTCGGGCTACTGTATTCAATACTTTTGATAGGAAACTATAGCATATTCCACGAGACTTTTCTTTAAAAGGACACAAATCTATATGGTTTCGTTTGTCGTGATTGGTTCTCGAGCATGTTGTTAATTCTATATGATCCCGCACTGGTATAATGTTAAAATTAATATCACAGTATACTTATTTACTGTTTTGAGTTCTTTATTTGTCACTGTAGTTTTATTTACAGTTCTGAAATTTATTATAATCTTGTTTGGTTTTGGTAAGTGGAATTACAGTTCCGCAATTCCTTAGCCTGTATCGCCCAATGCATAGTATGGTCCACACCAATAGCAGAATTTTATTCGTCCATTTAATAAAAGGTCTTGTGGAATAGACTATAGCATAAGACCGGTGAATAATTTACTGATATCAAGTTGACTTATAGTCAGAAAATTTACTCTGACTTAGGATTAGCATTATGACTTTGCATTAATAATTCAAGTATAGACAAATGCGTGCTGCGGTACATGTAGCTATAACCTTAACCTTAGCATTATGCCGTTACCCTAGAATATGACAATTTCTAATTTTCAAGTCATAATGCTAATGCCAATCAGAAGAGTATATGTTCGTGGACGACAGATTGATTCTGGAGATATTTACGACAGTCAATTGACACCTGTCATATTGTCACCATTTTGTTATTTTTGAATATTTCTGTCAGATTGTCCTGACTAAAAAATGAGTGTCATTGAAAAATAAGTCCAACTAATACAATTAATTGAACAATGTAGATATATTTATGATGAAAAAGACGTGTCGATTTTACAAAAAGTAACATTAGTGGCCTGCTCTTATTGGTTTGCCCTAAGAAGTACATAAATCGGACAGCGTAAAGTAAAGTTTAATGCAAAGTCATAATGTTAAGGTAAATGCATAAGTTTACAGCTTACATAAACCAGCCTTAATTATGACAAGAACTATCACTATTTGTGCCGCTCTGTTGAAAAGGAGACATGCATTGAATGGATATGCTGCCTATTCTGTATAGTAAAATAATCTTACTATTCCTTTAACACAAATGTTTTTTGTTTGAATCAAAACTGCTATTTCAAAACTTATTTTTCTTGTCTGCGTGTGTGTTTTTTGATGGAGAAAACGATAATTTCCCAGTCGGTATCAGCACAAATTATAGAACGAATTTAAACTACCTGTAAACGAAACATTATTGCACAATGCCATTCTTACGTGAAGAATACTACATTTATTTAAATGAATCAAATTATTGACGGGAAGTAATGCCCACGTTTTTTTATGTTAGCCCTTCTCAACGTATTCGTAGTAACCTTCATGGCGAATGTAAAGGTTCAGTTAATCTGGCTGTATGTTTTGGAAACTCTCAGAGCCATGCACAGTACCTTTGTAATTTAATATGTCTTGTTGAAAATCTGCTAATTAGTTTAGTTGTTTTAATTAGAAAAGGGGAAGTGTAGTGTTAAAGGTGCGGTGGAATGTTAATTACGATGAAATGAAGATTCTGTTTTTGGTTTTCATAATTTGTTCGTGTAGCTCATTTCCCACTATGCAAAAAAACAAACTTTGATCGACCTCCTCGTACTTCAAGTTTAGCAAGAGAAAATCTTTTTTACAAATATAAAATATCTTCTCGAATTTACGTGCAAACAAAAAAGCGGTTGTTCAAAATGCAACACCAAGAGATGTTAGCAGAGACTAGTCATTTCTTCGCCTGGTGCGATGAACCGTTCTACGTATAACTTAAGTAGAACTTAATTTTTAAAAATTTATTGCACTGTTTGCTAAGTTATACTTAAGGTGCGCTTACTTTAAGCCACAGATGTCTGTGGCTTAAGTTGCACTTAACCTTTAAGATCAACTTTGATATTGGATGTGATTGATTTCTATGATGATGAATTTTAATTTAAATCGAAGTTTTACTAACTATAGTTTATCGCAAGCAAGATCAGTATAATTTCTTTAAAGGAGAATCCAAATATTAAACGATCTGTCACTTTTACTACCAGATTCTTCAATTATGAGTACTACGTACACCTACTAAAGTGCAAAATTTTATGACATAGTTCTAGAAAGTGCATCCCTATGCCTATTGTGGCGCCATAGTTACAATATACAGATGTGTAATTTCGAAGAAAAAAAAATCTAGCTTAAAACATATTAGAAAAAAGACGTCTTAAAATTAACCAATCAGAGACCTACACCTTTAACGTGTGTTTGCCGTAATTTTACGTTACTATTGTTTTATACAAATCAAATCTTCTTTAAAATGTGTGTGCGACTGTAGTTTTCGAAAAAAGTCAGTGTCAAATTAAATTTGACAAGGTAAATAAAAAATTCTGTTGTGGCCAGCACAAAACCTTCCGTCAATTCGATGTATTTTGTATATATCCTATACCAAAAGTTTCTTGAAAAAGATTCTATATATCCTGTATAACTGTAACAAGAACACACTATTTTTTACATATCCATACTGAAAGTTCCTTTGAAAAGATTCTAAAATCTAATAAAATTTTAATACGAATACGAACGTACATCATGTATTGCACTTAACACTTCCTCCTGCTTCAACTTTGCCCTATTTATTAGAAGTCGCTGTTTCTTACTCTTCTCTTCTACTCATTCCTGTCCAAAGCACCTTCGTGACACAGTTCTTCACCTCTCAATTCTTCTGCTATACAGTCCTTCCATCTTCTCTTTTGCCTTTCTCATACTTCTGGCATTATAAGTTCCTATCTTGAGGCGAGGCCGCAAATGCAAGTCACTGGCGGGGACACTCTGTCACTTATATCACTTTCAGATCATATACTTTCCACTTAGGTTTTGCACTTGCCACTGACATCTGTCAATTAGATTTTTTTGAATACCTATATCTGTTGTTTTCATAATTTTTGCAATGCTGACTGATTTTCGAAAGTTAATCTCTCTTAATCTCTTTATGACTCTATATCTATTGAATATGAAGGAAAATGTATAATCGAATCGTATAGAGAATAAGATATTCTTTCTATTGATAATCACATAAAATGTCGAAAATGATATTTAACTGCGATTTTTCTAGAAAAACTGTTAAGAACTTCAAATAAGGGTACTTCCGGTTGACCAATTATAACCAAAATCTAATCAGCTCTTCATATGGTTGTAAAGAAGAGGAATATGAAAGAATCATAATTTTTAGAATTGTAGTTTTGGAGTTATCGTCGGAGAAAAATTCGTCACACACACACACACACACGGACACACACACAGACACACACACAGACACACACACAGACACACACACAGACACACACACGGACACACACACACACATACAGACATCATCTTAAAAATAGTACATTCGTATTGTAGGGACCCTAAAACGTGCTTATTCATTAAAAACTCACCACCGAATTTTTTGACCAAAAACAATACCTTCCTTTTGACGGAAGGTAAAAAAGGTAGTACGATACAAATATTTTTCAAATAATAACTTTGACAGTATGAACATACAAATTAACAATGTTGCCAACTATAGCAACAATTAAACGAATAATATAACGTTGATATACATTATTTATATATTATTCATGTCATATACGATAAGTAATAAACTCTACTATTCATCTTAATAATAATTATATAAGGCTATGCACTTTTTGAAGGTTAAAAATGATTGAAAGTTTATTTCATTTTTCACTATTAGTGATTTTAATGCATTAGGGTTTTTACACTGAGTGCTGACCTGCATTGGCTGCTTAAATGATTTGGGTATACTTAAGTAAACGAGATGCAAACGGCCATAAGTGACAGATGACCTACCGCTTAAATTAAGGATAACTGTTTGCAATCTAAAGAGGCCTTAATAATTGGTGCAACCTATTTTTATTTGCAAACGGCCATTAATAGTTTACACTACTAATAAAAAGCATCTTGCAAGTTGCAATGTATTTATTTATTCTTAATATTTTTCGGTGTCGCATTTTCAATGACCGCTAGTATATTTCGCGAAAGTGCTTTCCTCTCCAAATTTGCGAAATTAACTAAAATTCAGTGGTTCTAAAAATAACCCTTCCATCCATCTTAAGATATAGGATTTGAGATCCAAATTCAAGCAGGGGTTAGCTGCTGATTTTATTCGTGCCACAAGACCGGAAAATTACCAGACTCCGGTTGTTTCCGGTAGAGCTGCACGCTCAGAAACATCCTTCTTACAGACAGGAAGTGGGTGAACAGAGGTAGTCAAACAATGGCTCAAAGACCCGCCAAGGAAGCGACGAGACTCAATGAAGGAGATTGTTTGCTTGTCCGAAACCAAGACGATGAAAACGGAGGGGTACTGCCAGTGGCGTAGCCACAGAATTTTTCACTGGGGTGGGGTGACAGTCGATGACACGAAAGGAAACTGACTTTGTAAGGGTCGTGATTATCTAATAGCATTTTCGATTTAATTGCTCTCGTGTAGTGCAAATGAAGTCATTGCTTTACACGCGTGTCGGGCTTCGTTGTCTCAGTGCAAATTTAGTGCACTTTGAATCGAACCGTAGCCTACGTTATTAAATACAATGCCGGGAAACAACTCAAATTTTCTTTAAAAATCTGGCCAAAAACTCTAGTTCCAAAACCGCTGATGAGGGCGCGACTTATTCTCGCTGTCATTCAAATGTCATTTTTAGACTGTCAAAAAAATATATTGATATTATCAATTTAGCGGTTATAACCACAAAAGACAGCCATATGACTACGGCGAGTTTGGAACTAGAATTTTCGTTTGACAGATATTGTGATGTTTCCCGGTCTTGTATTTAATAACGTAGGCTATGATCGAATATACTGCGTGTATATTGGTGCGTATTACAGACTTACATTACATTACTTTAAAAGTCAGAAATTTAATAAACAAAAATAACCATCCATAATAATCAGAATATGCTTAAAAATAATAATATATTTGCTCCTGGCAATACAAACCGCATATGTTTTCTGATAGAATAATATTTTGTAGGTTATGTTTACGTAAATAATAGTTTATAGATGAAACGGTAGTAATTTATCTGAATTTAGACCAAAGCGAAAACGGAACTGTAAATAGCACATTTACGAATATTACTGTAATCTCGTACCATATTACAAATAATATTCATATAATTTTCATTTTAAAATAGTTAGAATGTGTATCATCGCAGAAAATTATTCCTTTTCACCGATATTTTGCTTTTGTAATTAGTAGAATTTTTCAAAGATTTTAATTTGGTGTTGACTATAATAGATAAAATGTATTAACAGATTTCTCGGCGGTGATTGTAAGGAATTACATTGTTGTTATTCCACAAAGTAGTTAATTTTATTTAAATTTCCAATATTTCGTTACACATTTTGTAACTTCATCAGAGAAAATATAGTTTTAACTGTTGTAATCACTCGTCAAAAGGATAAATTCAAAAACATGACATGTTAAATACAATAAAATACAATATTTGGATAAAGTTCTGTATTTCTTTTTGTTACAAAACGACGGTTCGATATCGAAGTGCAATACATTACTTATATAACATAAAATGGAAATGGCGAGAGGTATTGTGCAGATTTTTTTTTTCTGTTTAGCAGCCTCATTGGATTGATGTTTATTTTAACGAATAACAATAAAGACTTTCTAAAACTACAAATCTTTTTCAGTTTGGATGAAGTTTGATATTTGATATTGAATAACCTCATTGTAGTTATTTAATATGGAATCTATGGTATTTATAGAGAAGCTCTCAACTTCGTATACATAGTAGGTAATTACCGAACAAATTCTGGAAAGTAATAAGTAAATATTTCAAACTATCAATTTGTAAGAATTTGATGCTACCGTTTATTAATAAGATATCAAATAACATTGTCTTTGTTGTTTTATGTTACGTCTTAAACTTGTTCAATATTAGATTACCAAAATATACCAATTAGCCTAATTATTTATTCATGTTGACGTCATGAAACGTAAGAAGTTTATCTAGTTATTTTTACCTATAATCATGTATCGAAACACTGAATTATGTTCAAAGAAAAAACATTTTCTAAGACATATACTTATTTTCTTTTTCTTTTAAAACTTATTAGAAGGGGTTGACTGGGAGTTTTATTTTTAGAGGGCATCCTAGTGACCAACCATACATATTACATTAGAGTATATATAACGTCTTGTAATTGTTGGTAACAAATTTAAATAATCATTATATTTCTTTGGTTATAACTCTTGATTAAAAGAAAAGATTTTTGATTACAACAAAGAAATGCTTAATTACATTTGATTACAACAATGAAAATGACTGATCACACAAAAAAATGATTATACCAATTAATAAAAATCTGTGGCCACAAGACCTTCCGTCAATTCGATGTATTTTGCACAAATCCCATACCAAAAGGACCGTGGAACAGTTTTTATATAATATCATGTAAAATCGAACACATACTATTTTTCACAAATCTCATACCAAAAGTTCATTTGAAAAGGTTCTATAAATCCAATAAAATTATGACATAAACATACACTAAGAAAAATGTACTTGACACATTTTACTTTCTGCTTCAGCTTTCCCCTATTTTATTAAGGGTCGCTGTTTCCTCTTCTCTTCCACTCATTCCTGTCCAACGCATCTTCTTCACACAGTCCTTCCTTTCTCAAGTCTTCTGCGATACAGTCCTTCCATCTTCTCTTTAGCCTTTCACTGCATGTCACGCGAGGAACACTATGACATACTAATTTTTGATCCCATACTTTCCATATTTGGTTTTGCACTTGCAACACACATCTGCCAATTAGAATTTTGAATGTATCAGCTGTTTCCATGATAAATAGCAAAGCTGACTAATTTTTGAAAATTAATTTCTTTATAATGCTTTAACTCTACATTTATTGAATATGAAGGAAAATGAATAATCAAACCATATAGAGAAGAGTATTTTCTTTAATTAATATAATAACAAAATGTCAAAAAATAATATTTAACTGCGTTTTTTTAAGAAAAACTGTTAAAAACTTCAAATAAGGGTACTTCCGGTGGATCAATTATAACCAAAATCTAATCAACTATTCATATGGTTGTACAGAAGAGGAATACGAAAGAATTATAATTTTTAGAATTATAGTATTGGAGTTATCGTCGGAGAAAAATTTGTTACACACGGACACACATACACACACACACACACACGGACACACACACACACACACATACATACATACATACATACATACATACATACATACATACATACATACATACAGACATCATTTTAAAAATAGTAAATTCGTATTGTAGGGACCCTAAAACGTGCTTATTCATTAAAAACTCACCACCGAATTTTTTGACCAAAGACAATACCTTCCTTACCTAAAGGTGACGGAAGGTAAAAACAGCTCAAAATAACTGTTGTATGTATTTAATTACCAATTCGGATTCAAATTGGAAACATAACGTACTTAGCCAAGCAACCTAATAAAATACATTAATATTTAAAAGTTTTGAAAGAAAATCTCAACTATAAAGAAATTAATACATCATCAATTCTTTACTCTTACATTTTCTGTACAAACTATATTGCTTCAGCTCTTTATCAGTCTATAAACGTCTAATTAAGAGAACGATTTCTCCGTTTTATGTTGTGGTAGCACTGTAGCAGTCATTAATTTTCCCTGATTAGGTATCGGCGATCTAATTCAATTTGCTGACCAGATTTGAATGCATCTGAATGCAATGAAACAGCGGAAGTATATTACGGTTTCAGCTACTCAAAATAATGAAAAATAAATCTTTTACGAACGCCGGGTGCATTTTTAACTGCTCTATCCAGTAAGCAGATCTAGTACTAACGCTTTTACTGAATATTAATGTCTAAAAATTGAAATTTATTGTCTACCTTATTAGGGAGCTTTAAATCGTAAAAACGTTATTTCAAAATGGCTGATCTCGCATTAAATTTTAATTTAGATGACATTTTAAAACGTTTTAACATAATAATGGCTGGGTTTATTGGTTTTTAAATTATTTCATTAGTGTTTTTCCACCTGCGAAACGACTGATTCAATAGAAAGGTTGTTTTCAGCTTTATTACCTAAATAAAAGCACTTTCTTCCATTATACGAAAATGTATTAATTTAAAAATCAATTTTTGCCAATTTTTATTCAAAAATGTAACACAGGACACGGAAAATTTACTCTGCAGTCAATATTATCTAAAAATGGCTCACCAATGTGATAACGTCATTTAATTAATTTATATGAAACAGGTAGAGAAGCCAATTGATCTAGTCGACGCAGCTGACTTAGAAAATAAAATATTTTTACCTCCCGCTACCCTAGGTAAGGGAGGTATAGGGATCGTTCTAAAAATCGGATATAGAGATTTTAGTGAATAAGCACGTTTTGATGTCCCCAGAATCCGATTTTAACATTTTTATAATGATGTCTGTAGGTATGTATGTGTGTCTGTGTGTGAGTGTGGATCTTGTGGACACGATTACTCAAATACTATCAATCAGAAAATTTTGAAATTTTGTATACCCATTCTATACTAATGTGGGAAGAGCTCATTAGGTTTTAGTGCATATCGGATAACCGGAAGTATCATTTATACAAGCTTTTAACTTTTTTTCTTGTAAAAAATTTATTGAATATAATTTTTTAGCAGCTTTTACCAATACAAATTGAATATAATAGCACAATCTTCAATTCTACGACAATAGCATTTAGTAAATAACTTGAAATAACTTTATTTTATATTATAAAATAAATAAATAAATATATCATCACGGCATATTACCCATTTCTGGGTGTGCCAGTATCTACATCACATGTGGACATCGGTAATGATGACGATATATTTTACCGTGTGGGCGCTCACCAGGCGTCACCTAACGGGCACCATAGCTGGTGTGGAGAGTGCACCACAGGGGTCACTTTTGTGCCATTTAAAATTGGAAATATTTGGCGTCTGTCAGGATCGAACCCGGTTCCCCCAGGTCCGGGGGAAACAAAAACAATACTTTAATAACAAATTTGACATATTTAAACAAATGTCACTGTCACGAAGCAATTTTCATTAAAATTAATAATTAACCGTGTTAAGAAGAATTTAATAGTTTAAATATGATTCTAATGAAATTAAGGTTTGTAAAAATAATATATTTTCCATCAAACATAAATATTAGATATATAGGATATATTTGATGTTTGTAGCATTATATATCAAACAGCTCTCAATAAGAACGTGATTTCAAATGTGTCAAATAATAGTACGCAACTACACATTTGCGAAATGGATAATGTATATATTATAAACCGGATGTAGTACTAAATTTGAAGCTCTAACAGATTTTTCAGGAAAAACATAATAAAATATAATCAAAAATTTCGTATTACAAACTTTTCTATTTATTGGAACAACAAAGTAGATTTTGTTTACAAACGATCAATCGGAAGTGACACTTTACTTAATGCTCATTGCTATTTTAAACACGGAATTGGCGGGAGGTCATGTGCTGGCCACATCAGATTTTTTAAATACTAACTGTAGGTAAAGATAAAGTACCTTTATAAAATGAAATTATTTTCTTCTTAATTATAATTGATTACAATAATTACAAGAATTAATTTAACAATTAATACGTGAATTGATTAATTGATTACAACAGTTAATATATAAGTATAAGTAAATAACGTTCAATACACAACGCAATAATAATTTTTAATTTAATTATGGAATAGACTTAAAATTGAATATGAAAAGAGTCTTGAAAAGCAAGTTACTTTTATGTTATTTTCCGTAACATGTGACACGCCCAAAGCAGAACAAATTATCTAAAATATAATAATAAGAAGCATTCAAAATAATTTATTCCGTTATTATGTAAATTGCACTTGTCACTGACATCTGTCAATTAGAATATTTGAATATGTCAGCTGTTTCTATGATTTTAGCAAAGCTGGCTGATTTACATAAAATTTTAGAAAGTAATATTTAACTGTGTTTTATTATTTTTTCTAAATTTGTAACAACGGTCAAAGACGTCATTTGATGTATCCATTAATTATCAATTTTGTAATACGAAATGCATGCAGAGATATGTAATTTTAAATTTTTTGCAGTCCGACCCTAAGCGCCAGGTAGTGCTCGGTCGACCACAGGCTTAGTAAGTTAAAGCCGTAACGGTGGAATTCTGTACAAACTAATAGAATTTTATCATGCTAAGTAAGTAGCTTGTTTTGAAATAGTTTCATGCTTTTCAAAAAATCAGGCTGGGTTTAATTTTTTAAGATTTTCAAGCCAAGCCAAGCCAGTGAATTTCCAGTAAAAAGAACTGAAAGTAGGGCAGCACTACCAGAAAAAATCTATAATGTACTGAAGCCTTTAGAAATGACTTAAAATTTTAATAAAATAAAGATTCTATTCTATCAGTTAATTCCCAGTTTGTGAACTTAAGAGGAAGTTAATATTTAAGATTTTCCGATAGGTTTGAAAGTGCTGAAACTTTTCCCAATAAAAATTAAATTGCATCATCGGAAAGTGTGTCACGACAAGGGAAAGAAAAATTGAATATTCAAGTAGTGCATAATAAAAATGGAGAGCAGTTCGTCTCGTAGCATCCTGACACAGGCAGAGGCAGCGCCATCTAGCTCTTTCGATTGCAGCTGACAAGCTGCATTAAGCTCAGTGCTTTTCAACGAAAGCTTAATGGTAAATATTATTCATACACTAGTGGATCATTTTGTCACCGATTTACTCAGCGGTACGTGGAAAACGTGCTTGTTTCGTTGTTTGTTTTTTAAAAGAAGCTGCCAGTTATAAATGGGCGGGAAATTTAAATTTTGACTATTTTTCATGCCAATGCATCGGGGTGGAATATTTCAAGTGATATTTTATATAAGTCTGGGATTTATTTCGTTTTTGGAAAGACTAAAGATGACGGAGGGTCTATGTAGGAACCATGAACTAATTCTTTTTATAACCTTACATGCAGGACCACCCCAATGTACTTTACCAACTACCACATAACATTCTGGAACTACCATAGTTAAATGTTATTGTTTAATACGGGCCTATGTTCATAGTTGTATCTAGGATAAAGCTAATTTAAATTCGCTGTCAAATAAGTATAGATCGATGTTCAACTTTTTCCATTCTCCGCACTCTGTCCTCTCTCCTTTTCCCTGCGGCGATGACAACAGTGTAGGAACCTCCAATCTCCAGTCCATACTTATTTGACGGCAGGTATAGTAATAGTTATTTATGTATTAAGAGCGTAAGGAGGCTTTTATGGCCTGCGACGAGATTTTGAGCCCGGGGAGTAAGCCGAGGAATAAAAACACGTCAAAGGCCATAAAAGCAAGTTACGTTCGTGGTGCATGCAAAACTTTATGCACAGACGAAAATTTTCAAATTATGAGTGTTAGACAAATTGTTTGAAAAGAATTTGTCCTCGTACATCCAGTATCTAGTGTTGCTATGAAAGCCGGAGAACAATAGTTTATTGTTTGTTTATTAGTTATGTCATTTGAGTTTTATTATGTGTATCTCCGTGTTTTCCATATAAATATCACAAAATTAATTTTCATTTTTCATTAAAGAATATAAAAATTTTCGATTTGTAATAAAAAAATTTCATGTTGCCTGATTAAATTGTTTATATTGTAGATTATCATTTGGTTTGACGTTTCATTATAGCCCGATGGGCTATAATGAGGCCCGCGTGCTATAAAATGACGTTTATGTCAAAGAAATTCGTGTATAATTGTCGAATTATGATACGTCCGTGCATAAAAAAATGTTATGTCCCTCTGGTAAATTCCTTTAGTTTTCTTCAAATATTTTTGATTACAACAAAATTAATAGTTAACAGGACACACAAATTAACTATAATAATTTCTACCCTATATATTTCGTTTATAGAGAATTCAGAAATATTTCAATTCGCTATATAATCTGCGCTGACATCTGCTATTTGGGAAACTATCTTTCTACTTTCTATAACTTTTGTGGCAATGAGAAACTACTCATTTAAGTATATCGTCAAGAAAACATATATTGATCCGATCATATCACTTCAATTTATTGAAAAAAAAATGATTACAACGATAACAATGTTTAATTACAACAATGAACATTTGATTACAATAATGAAAATAACAAACCAATACTTCTAAACGGGCAAAATAAAAAATCCAATTTAAATTTAAATGACAGTTACGTCCGTCTTACATACATTAAACAAATAATAAATAAAAAAAATAATTTAAAGTTGTGAAACCAAACTTTGTCAATAATAAATATTTTTATTTGTAAAAATGTACAAAATCTGAATATTAAAATATTACAACAAAACATGGTTAAACATCACTTAATTCTGTAGATTTTATTTCATAACTGACAAGTGACAGGTGATATTTTTTTCACTTTTGTGAACTAGGTTTGCATTCTGACCAATCAAAGGGCAGAATTTATATCCTTATCTAAACCAACGCTATTTTCTTACGTAAAATGAAGTATAGGAACATTTCCCATTTTACACGATGAGACATGTATTCACGGAAAGTAAAAAGAGCAGATTAGCATACCCAATAATGGGTAGATAAATGCGTACAAAGTACAAAGCTATTATTCAAATAGACACTTACACAATTGCAATTTGCAAGAGCTCATCTAGCGGGAAAGCATAGAGCTAAAGGTTGCTATGGTTACCACGTCCAAACAAAGACCTGTCATCAGCCATAGAATTTTACACTCCAGCCATCGTTTTTGTTGAATAATCGAGTGATATTCAATATTATCAAACAAAAAAAATTGCCCCACGCACATCTGGTGGTTTAAACTCATATTTATTGAACACAACGAACAATTCACAAAGAATTAGGTTAACACTAAATAACAGATGCAAACATAATGACAGATAGAATCAGGAAGAGGGTGAGGAGGTTTGTTTGGAAGCATGATCTTCTATCTTTCTCTCTTGCATATGACGTCAACTCTGTAAGTGTCTATTGAGAAAACGTTGACCCCTTATATTTTTCATTTAATTATAACACGTTCTCTTCAAAATATTTAATATAAGACCAACCCTCTAAATAAATATTAACCATCAAAATTTACCTACAGTAAACTTCAATTCTCTTGTTAATATACAAACCAACATTATCCTGAGTTAATATTTTTCTCTCTACGAAGGGAAATCATTTCATTAACCCCTTGAGTCCTGGTTATCATACGCATAGAGGGTAACTTCAACTCTTCTGATAAGGGAGCAGGGCACAGCACCCTAAGAGAGATTACTTTGAATGTAACTGCTAGTGTTATTGCCATTGTCATTTCGAGAATTCTGCACTGAAATGAAAGATTCGGAGCAGCCAGATAAGAAGATTGAAGATTGGAGATAGAATGGATTTTAATGCAAAGTGAGATGTTTTTCTTGGATTTAATGCAGTTGGATTTGAAGATTAATAGGTGAATTCTAAAATTAAATAAATTCATAATAATAAAAATATAAACTAAATTTATATTTTAAAATTTTGAAGTTCATTCCCCTCACAAAATGTCCATTTATTGAAGTATTCGATTTTTCGCACCTATTTTGCTCAAAATGTTCAAAAATTTTGAAATTTCAATTATACAGGGTTAGTTAAAAGTATGGAGATGGCGATTTATTGTCGTTAATATTCATTTTAGGAAATTATGAGGTAATAAAAATTTCTGGATTGCAGTCACAAAATTTTATTTTAAATTCTCGGGTCGACCGGTTTCGAGCTCCACATGAGCCTTCCTCAGGAGCTGAACAGTATTTACAACACATTACAATTTAATAATCAGAAATAACAAATATAAATTACTTACATGAGAATTAAGAAAATTTTAGATACATGGCAAAAAAATGAAAACGTAAGTGCAACATAAAGCACATGGATTTCGTCACAAGATAAAAAAATAAATAAAATAAATTATATAAAACTTTTATAAATACTAAGAACAAAAGTTCTACGTGAACCACACCCATGGAACTACTTAAGTAAAGTATTAGCAAGTTAAGACACTTACTAAAGTCAAGGTTTTTTATTGTTTAATTAAGTAAAATATTTTAAATTTATTTTAGTGCAATTTGTTTTTAATGAAAAAATTTTATTTTTAAGGATTAGAAAAATGTATTTTATGATTAAGTTTTATCCTTATTTTTTAAGCTATGTTTTAAGACGTTGGTGTATATTTTACTAATGCACATAGTATCAGTCCTGAAATTAACATTATTTTTATCCTGCTGTACGTGTAGCATTTCTAGTGTCAACCGTTTATTAAAATTTTTTTCCCTGTCCAGTATTTTTGTTTCATTAAATTTAAACTCATGATCATTTTTTATAGCATGGTCTACCAGAGCACATTTCCCCGTTACTTGTTTTGTTCTTTGCGAAGAACAATTTCTCCTGTGCTCATCTAATCTAGTTTTTAGATAACGTTTTGTTTGTCCTGTATATTGGGCCACACAATCCTTACAAGGTATTTTGGAAAGATAGACAAAATTATTTCCAATAAAGTTGGCCGTCACAATCTTATCATTAAAAATAAATTAATAACTAAGTAAATTATCTTAGATGTACCTACTATTCGTAAATACTTGAACCGGTGTTTTTCCTTGTAGAAATGCTATTAAAATAAATTGAAAAACAAAAAAACAAACATACTATTGTAAAGAGAACAAAACACTCTATCGAATGGTAGAGTAAAATTAATAGGTTCCCATTTAAAAAAATTACGCGGGCAAGCGTAACATAAACAATTGAAGAAAAAAAATTCAAGTATTCTCAAATGTAGATCAAAATTTCTTAAAAAACTTTTGTATTGAACTTAATTTCCTAAAATGATTATTAACGACAATAAATCGCCGTCTCCATACTTTTAACTAATCCTGTATATTTTTATACATCTTAATGTACTGATTGCAAATTTTGAAACTGCAGGTTGATATCTTTTTATTCTTGAGATATTTTCATTTAAAATTGTACCCATTTCTGGGATATAACCAAATATGGGTCCGAGATACGAACCTGAAAATTTCACCATTCGATTCTACAGGCAAAATTACACAAGTTTACCAATTTTTACAAAAATTGTTTTATTAGATCAATTTGAACAGTCAAAAAACTGAAAATTGTCAAAACTGCAATCCAAATACAATACCGGTGTTTGCAAATTTGAATTCGGGTTGAAATTTTAAACATATGCAAATCAGCTTAATTCTCATTTTTACCTTCCTTCACCTGTAGGTAAGGATGGATCGATAGTGAGTTTTTAATAAATAAACAAGTTTTAGGGTCCATAGAATATGATTTTATTACTTTGACGATGATGTCTGTATATGTTTGTCTGTGTGTCATTTTTTGACATTTTATGTGATTATCAGTATGAAAGAATATCTTATTTTATATAGCTAATATATTCAAATAATTCTAATTGACTGATAGCAGTATCAAGTGTAATTTACATAGTGTATGCTCGTGTTTTAACCAGCGTGCAATTACTATTGGAGAAAAACTACCACAATATAGAAGAATCTCCATAGTAACAGACAGCCAAGCCGCACTTAAGGCACTAAACTCGTGTGAGGTAGGCTCAGGACTAATTCTGGACTGCATCCACAGATTGAATGCCTTAAGAGCGACGAATAAATTAAGATTGATATGGGTACCCGGGCATTCAGAAATTGAAGGAAACCAGGCAGCCGACCATCTTGCAAAAGATGGGACAAATATACCTTTTATAGGACCAGAACCTGCTTGCGGAATAACTGCGCAAACAGTTAAGCAAGAACTTAATACTTTGCTTTGGCAATGACACAAACGGCATTGGACAGCCACATCAGGCCAAAGACATTCCAAACTCTTCCTGAATAAGCCATCCAAGAAAAGAACAGACAACTTACTTGTAATGAGCAAGCAAGATGTCAAACTAATAACAGGATTGGTAACAGGACACTGTCAATTAAATAAACATTTGCATAGGTTGGGCCTCAAACAAGAACCAACATGCAGAGGATGTGGAGAAGAGGATGAAACCCCTGAACACTTAATATGTCACTGCGAAGCATTTATGGCAAGCAGACATAGCCTTTTAGGAGCAAAGAAATTGCACACTGAGACACTAAAGGACATTAGTCTAAAGAAAATCCTGGAGTTTACAAAACATACAGGGCTCCTAGAATAGGAGGAAACACGGAGGGTACAATAGACCAGAAAGGTCGCAGTACAGGGGCAAGAATGAACCACCTCCCGACAATAATAATAATGCTCGTGTTACAATTTACTGGATATGTGGAATCTTTTCCAAGGAACCTTTGGTATGGGATTTGCACCAAATATGTACATAAAATTGTCGGAAGGTATTGTGCTGGCTACATCAGATTTTTTCGTCCAAAATTTCAGCACAATTAAAATAAACAATAGTACATAATTACTGTGTGTTATGCATTTGTTATATTTCTGTTTATCTCATTATATGCAATATAAATTTAATAATCTTGATAGTTTCACACCCCCCCCCCCCCCCCCCCCCCCTTATAAATTATCCTCCTATCTTAATTTCACGTAAGCGGCGCACATATATCCCGCTTGTGCAGTCCATGTATCGCACTATCAGGGTTGTATTCTTCTTGGTTGCTTGTTGAGTTTTTATCGCGGATTCTTTCCACATTTCCTGCTGATGTAAATAACAATAATTTGAAACAAGCACGCTCGTACCCCATTTTACCCCGCTTGGGACGCCTATGAGCAGATAAGGACGTTGCTCTCCTCATATGATTCAAAAGATAGCACAAATTTGTAGAGCAGATACAATTTGGCAAAGAAGGAATATGAGATGCCTCATTTTTATATCAAATATGATTTGGAACAGAGAGAAAAAAATTCCAATAAAATTTCTATTATTTGATTTTGGAGGTCCTACACTATAATAACAAATTAGGAAAGTGTAAAAGAGTTATTAGTTTTTAAGCCTTTTACTGTCGTTATTTTTCCATTGTTCTTGAGCTATTGCTTCAAACTAATCTAAACATTTTATACTTTCGTTTTTGTAAATGAATGCTCTATTTTATTTTCACAGCAGTGTGGCATTTTGTTTGGTTATGTAATATACTGACAGAACATATGTCAAATTGACTTCTGAAAGTGGTAAATGTGTAAATACAGTAGGTGGTAGTATGAGCAAATGATTAAGAGTGATTAGCTAGGAGATGACTAGCAGTGTTTTAGCGCTGTCAATCGTTTATGGATTATTTTAGAGAAGAATACTTCAAATAAAAGTTGTGTACAATTAATTTTTCTATAACTTCTATTTGAAGTATTTTTCTGTAAAATAATCCATAAACGATTGACAGCGCTAAAACACTGCTTGTCATCTCCTAGCTAATAACCCTTAATCACTTGTTCATACTACCACCCAATGCCATTAGTTCCTAACTAAACGTTTGCATTAAAAATGTAGATAAGTGACATTTCTCAACATTGTATAGTTAGAAATTTGGACAGCGAACCTTTTTTCTTTTTATAGTGACTGTAGAAAAAAATATTTTTTTCGCTACTAGCCTACGAACCCACTATTATTTACCTTTATTTGACATGAGAAATTGTTTTTCACTACCGCTTGCTTGTAACCATGGTAACCTAGGTCAATAATGCAAACTGTCACTTTTCAATCAAACTCAAGCCTCCAAATCCAAATATTATTTAACTCATTAAACCCAAGAAAGGTGTTAAGTATATAATTTAAATTTGCCACTATAATTTTAAATTGACCTACGCTGCCGCCTCGCCTGGCCACTGAGCTGTTTTGGTGAAAATGTGAAATATTTGTAGATGTAAGATTGAACAAATCACTATTTTTTTTGTATTTGTAGGTAAATACATTTCAATAGATTTATTTAAAAATAATAATAAACTAATAAGGCTGATGACTGTAACAGCACAAAGTGTTTTTATTAAATAATTAAATCAAATACAAATCAAGGCCCATAAGTGAGGTTATCAAACCAGCGAAATGAGCAAAACGTCAGCTAAAGATAAATGCAGCCTACTTTGTTTTTGTGAATATTAACAAATAAGTAACGTTATTATTCATGTCAAAATTATTATCAATAAAAAAAATTCATAGAGAATTTATGTGCTAGTAATGAACCTCAACCTTGGCGTATAATATACTATTTTCTACTCCCGTTGATAAAATGGCTTAACAGTTGGTTTCTATGGCGTTAATTGTAATCACAACTTGACAAGCTGTGGCTTCGATAGTACCTATTTCATAAAAAAAAATCTGTGATAAATTTAATTATTTGATTTTGCCTCATGCATAAATCGTCGTTGCGGTAGTGAATATGCTCTTTTTGCCTACTTAAACAAATATTATTCCTCCTTTTCTAAACTTGAGGAGAAATAATATTCTGTCATATCTGTTAGAATTTCGAGCGTGAAACGCAGTAAATATCTGGTTTAACACCATTGAATTTAATTCCGCAATTCATAGTAAAAATTCCAACCACAACCAACAGAATATGTTGTTATAAAAAGCCAATGGCAATGGTTCCACAAACGCCCGACATCCACACAGAACAGCAGTTAGGAATAGTTTCATCGTAAAGGTTGGCAATACCTGTGGGTTGGCAAAGCCGATTACACAAGAACCGCACCGTACCGCACCGCTGCAGTGTTGCCGGCCTTGTAGCAGTGTGGCAACCGCGCACAAACAAAGCGACATAATTTCATCTACAGAGGATTGTGGTTAGCGAAATATGCTACAAATTATAACCAAATAATATCACAATGCCGAGTTGCGAATAGTTTGAAACCGATAAGTGTTAAAGAGCTATTTTAGTCTTGTCAAACGACCGCTCTCCACTAGAATTAGGATTGCAATTTGTAAATGTTATTCTGCGGTCAAATAAGTACTTTAATTGTTATATAACTAATTATTGTTCAAGTATTTATGCCAAACTGGATTGCAACTATGCGCTTGGACCATAATTATTTTTACACCTACTACCACTACTACTTACATAGGTCACTTCAAATTAATTTATATACAGTTAGTTTTCAACAAGCAAACAAATTTACAAATTTACAGGTGCTCTAAAATACTTGGCTATATTTCGCGGCTTAAAAACGATTTAACTAAACTTACCAAAAATCGGAAGTGCACAGTTCAGCTTAGGTAGAATCTTGCTTTAAAGTTCTTTAAAATATAACATTGTGAAACTAACATGGCAATTATTGTCGTTATTAATCCAGTAGTGGTAGCACGCACTTTAGAATTCTATGAAAAGAGGCATTTGTTTTCGCTTTCCGCCGTGAAGCGAAAATTTGGTAGCATGCGTGTATCAAAATATTCGCCTGCAAGCGTACGACTCGAGGCGAAAGTGTCAAAGTAACGTCATTATTTTGCCACAATTCTATTCAAAGCCAATTTACATATAATTTATTCATTTATTATAACTGTCATAATATTTTTTATTTTAATAGTATAAAATCCAATAATTTCCGAATCAAAAAACGAATATAGAATTCTAAACTGCATGCTACCAAGATTGGTAAAAGCATAATCGTATTCGCCTGCTTTCTATGATGGAATTCTAAACTGCGTGCTACCACTAACATAGTATGCTATGAAATATTGTCTTCATGGCAACATCAATTGTTTATCTGTCAAACTAAGTGCCAAATTTGATTATTCTAGTGTTAATAATTTACAAGACTTTATAAGGTGTCAGCAAGAAGGGTACCTCGAACATAAGCGAGAGGTATTTTCGTCTTCAGAAGCCAGTGTGGCGTTGTTTAATCTAAATCCGAACAGCTTTTGGCTCGCTTTGTTACAGTTGATGAAAGGTGTATTTATATTTACCACTTCGATCACGAGTCAAAATTTCAAAACATGTAATGGCAACATCGAGGATCTTCTCCACCTCGCAAATTTAGGGTCCAGTTATATTGCGGCTACCGCATTTTGAGAGGCTGAGGGAATTTTAATGATTGATTATCTGGAATGTGACCACATAATCACTGCTCAGTATTAAGCAACATTAATTGCTAATATTCGTGGTTGCATTACAGAAAAGAGAATTCTGTCTTATCGATGCTCAAGTTCATAAAAGTCTTGTTTCAACGAATGCAATTCACGATGTCGGTTTCAGACTGATGCTACATCCCCCGTATTCATTTGACCTAACGCCTAGTGATTTTATTTATTTCTCAAGCTAATTTTAAAAACTGGTTAAAAATTTGAACCAATTGCATTAAAAGGTATTGATTTGACAACTAAAAATTCCATTTTTGTTATATATCAACATACTTGATTGGTTATATTCTTGTAACAATTGTTAACAATTAGTTACAGAATAGGCCCGGATTAGTATTGTTTTATCTTTCTCAATAGAGTATGGATTATTTTAAAGAAAAATGCTTCAAATAAAAGATACGTGCATTTAATTTTTCTTTCTTAAAAATAATCCGTAAACGACTGAGAGAGAAAATAATGCTAATTAAATGCTCGCTAATCACCCTTAATCACTTAATCAATTTGATTACAATAATGAAAACGATTAATATCTATTGATTATAATAATTGGTTACTGTGTACTTTTAGTCTTATCCGGGGGTATGTATATGTTACGCACAAACACCGAATCGCTCAGTGAAAAAACCAGCCACAACGCATTATGGACGGTGCTGAACGACCAAATATCGAAATTCGCGTTGTACTCTTGTTTTTTAGGAGTTGCCAGTTAGGTTACGTCGCAGTTTGTATTTTTTTCTTTTAATACAAACTGCAACGTAACCTAACTGGCAACTCATAATTGATAGACAATGGTTGTTGGGTTGATCAGATTTCAGTAGTTGATAGTTCATCACCGTCAACAACGCGTTGTGGCTATTTTCTTCGCGCACTTTGTGTGCAACGTATACATACGTGCATTAAAAATTAAAACTACAGATAATTTAGTAAATAAATATCTCTCTGATTATATTCCTTTAGTTCATTTATCAGGTAGTAATGTGAAACAACTTTCATTACCTACTGAGCTTTTTAATTTTTGTTGAAATATTTAAAATATTGTTCTTTATATGAATTTTACAACCAATCAATGTTGTTCCCTTTTAAAACTTATTTAATCTAATCAAAAAATCTGTATCATATATAATTCACAAATATCACCCGTCACGCAATATTCTCATCTGCTATTTGTTTATTGACAATAAACCAAGAATACATGTAGGTATAAATATTTCATAAGTTCAATAAGTCAATAATAAAATATGTAAATTTCGATCAGAGCTCGCCACAAAAGAGATAAAACTACTTTCCCTCAAAAATTGACTCATAAAATTACTTGGATGTTTCGATGACAAAATAAAAAAAAACATAAAACATAAACAAGGCTTGTTGACAGAGTGTATTCTTTGTTGAGGCTGCTTACATAGACATAAAAATTTAATACCTTGCGTTGGATATCATAAAGACCTAATAAAACTAGGATTTACCAAAGAAGTTTTTCCTTTTACTTGTTAAATACAATAATCTGGCCATGTAAGCTCAACTGACACAATAATAAAGTTTGTACTAGGCTTTTCCTTCTAAAGAAAGATTTCAAAATATATTAGATACGAGTATAATAAAATGTTAAAGACTAGTATAAATAAAGAAGATGGAATTGTGAAAAATTCATGGATCTCAATAGGATTCGACAAGTACGATAATGAAAGCATAATATAAAAATCTGTTGTGTCCAGCACAATACCTCTCGCCATTTTTATATTAGGCTAAAAATATTGTAGTTAATATTTCTGGTACACACAAAATATTCTAATTACATCTATTCTTTATTTTTTAATTCATTCTATGAACAAGTTTCCTCCTACTCTTCTAAATGTTCGATATTCTTCCAATTCATTGACGAGATTGGCGGTATTTATGAAAGGTGTATGATGAAATATAATTATGTATAGCAAGCGCCTGTTGATCTGTTACTGCGTACATACTTTGGCTTACAAATGAATCCCGTTTCTGTTTATATCAATTTTATAGTGTTTCACAAGACAAGATTTCTTGTCTTGCTAGGCTATTTCTTGTCTTGTGTTACTCTTGCAAGCAAAAATCTTGTCTTGCTTGCAAGACTCTTGCATATTTCTTGTCTTGCAATTTCATATCAATAGGAACAACATATTTAAATCGGAAGTGATATTTTACTTGAAGCTTTGAAAAGATTTTCGTGAAAAAATGTATTATGCTATAATTGAAAACTTTTCAAATCTTGTATTTAACACTTTTATATTAATGAGTCCGACATATTAGATTCTTGTTAATATTAGTAAACCTAAAGTGGTACGTTTCTTGAAGCTCTGAACTGATTTCCTTGAAAAAATATATTAAAATATGATAAAAAAAACTTCTCAAATTTGATTTTAAAACTCGTATATGATTTAAAACAACATTAGATTTTGAGTATATATAATAAGTCGGATGTGGTTCTTAACTAAGAGCTCTTAACAGATTTTCAAAAAAAAAAAACTTGATAAAATATAATACAAAATTTCTTATTAAAAACTTTTCTATTTATTGGAACAATAAATTCGATTTTGTTTACAAACGATAAAGTGATATTTAACTCCAAGCTCATTGCAATTTTAAACATCGAATTAGCGGGAGGTCATGTGCTGGCCATATCAGATTTATTATCTCTAAATCTATAGAAGGTATAATAAGAAAATTTAAATCAGATTGAGTACTTAATGCTCTTTATTATTTTGTGTACTATAAATTTTCAAAATATAATATTTAGAAGACTTTTTAAGAAACTACTACTTCCGGTTGTCAATTGTTACCAAAACCTTTTTAGCTTTTCCGATTAATGCCAGCTTAGCTAGAGGTAAAACCTATAATAAAATGTTGATATATTGAATTATAATATAATATTGCAAGAGTGCAAGAATGCAAGAAAATACTAAAAAATCTTGCTATTCTTGCACTTTTCTTGCAGGGCAGACTCTTGTCTTGTCTTGCAACGAACAATATAACTCTTGTCTTGTTCTTGTCTTGCATTTTATGCAAGAACAAGACAACAACAAGAAAAATGCAAGACTCTTGTGAAACACTACAATTTTAGATGTTGACGGAGTCTTTTCCTTGTTATAAAAATAGCATTTTATAATTACTATTACATCTCGACTTGTCCAAGTACGAATTTTAGGTTTTCCGCATTCAAGAACAGATCAATTTAACGTGCGGCAGCTACATCTATAATTTTAAATATTTAATTAATGATAAAATATATTAAATGTACTTCCCAGAAAAAGCATTCAGTAATATCCCTGGATTTTTGGCACTGACATTTATGTCATTTACAAACATTTTAATTTTTCAACTGATTTCCATGGGCTATTTGATGGATATAATGAATTATTTTATATATTTATAACTCTCTATCTCTAAATCTATAGAAGATATATTAAAAATGTTTAATATACTAGAAAGAAAATTTTATATTCCTTAATATTTGTTGTAACATAAATTTCCAAAAAATATTATTTAGAAGTTTTTTTTTAAGAAAATACTACTTCCGGTTATCCAAGTGTTACCAAAACTTTTTCAACTCTTCCCAAGAATATCAGATTGAGGAATTCATAATTAAACTGGTCTTATGTCTTATAGTTTTTGAGTAATCGTCCCTCCAACATCTACACATACACACATGCATACACATATACACACATCCACACACACACGCACGCACACACTCATACACACACACATACATACACACACACAGAGAGAGATATCATCGTAAAAATGTTATAATCATATTCTAGGAATCTTAAAACGTGCTTATTCACTAAAATCTGGATATGCAATTTTTAGCATGAATCCAATACTTCTCTTAGCGAGAGGTAAAAATTTATAATACGCTTGATGAAAAAATTAATTTGCTTCAAATACTCAAAAAACTAAATGCATAATTCCAGGATATAAAGTCCGTAACAAAGCAGGGAATCACATCCTGAAAATGCTCTTGAAAATTACAAATTACTGCCTCGAGTTCATTTATTAATTAAAAAAATGAAGTTAGAGACTAATGAATTTTTTGCCTTGGCCATTTTTGGCTCGCACGTTTCGTAATGTAATAGACTTAAAAGACCGCTACATGCTTTTTTTTCACTGACAATGTAATGTATTTTAATAGCTAAATTTAATTTTGTTTTGGTTGTCTGCTCGTACAGAGAATGAGAGGCTCTTTGTACGTCCATTTTGTTCGTGTGTAGGACTGTGTGAGTAACAGATATCTTTGTACATTTTTCAATGTAGGTGACAGAAAGAGGAAGGCAAATAAAAAGAATATGGTGGTGTTGAAAGCATAATCATCCTGATAATTTAATACTGTATATACTCTCCGGATTTTTTTCTACAAACAGTTATTTAATATACGGGATCTTAACACAATTCCTCTTGTACTTTTAAAGGGTGAGCCTCAAAAATTACATTTATAATATATGTGTAAATAAAAACGGGGACATGCGTTTGACATGAAACATCAGTTTTTATTGCGCAAAATTCTTCAAATAATTTTAAACAGAAAAGTTTTAAATAAACGTTGTAGATAATTAAATTTTACATCAAAATCAAAATACTAAACAGATTTTATTTTATATTTTTGATAATCTGTAAAATGACTGCAAATTTTCACAAAATTCTGATGCGTTCTATTACTTGTAATAAAGGGGCTGCGTTTAAATCAAGAATCACTACCGAGTATTGGAGTAGGAGTTAAAGTATGATTAGGTATACCTCGTCCAGATTTCATTTGAACAAATGACTTTTAAATCCTCTGTGTTAATCCTAATCTTTGCTACTGTGAATATTTTTACGTTTCACGCAAATATAGTTTCTTCTCAAAGTACAATAAATGTCTATGAAAGTTGAAAATTGCTTGTAACTATTTAAAAGGGGAAAAGTTTTATTGGGGTATTGGGGTATAACTCAATACAATCCTGTACCTCGTGAATATTTACATTTTGGCACTACCATTTGCTCAATTCAGTAATGAGCGTTCATTGTTAAAGCAAGCTTCTTGGATACGAATTTTACAGGTCAACTATGGTTCTCTGGAACCCCAATAAAACTTTTCCCCTTTTAAATAGTTACAAGCAATTTTCAACTTTCATAGACATATATTGTACTTTGAGAAGAAACTATATTTGCGTAAAACGTAAAAATATTCACAGTAGCAAAGATTAGGATTAACACAGAGGATTTAAAAGTCATTTGTTCAAATGAAATCTGGACGAGGTATACCAGGTCTAATGCGAAAATGTAATCAAATATACATAAGAGAGACGTCTCAACCCATTAAAAGAAGAATGTATCAACATAAATATCATATTAACCTATTAGATCCAATTACACTAATCACACCGTTAATATTGGCCATAAATTTAAATTTGATGATGTTAAAATGATTGTTAAAGTTAATAATAAATATCCTCGTTTGCTAAAAAAGACCCTTCATATTATAATAAATAAATACAAATGTGTCAATTTCCAAACATATTTTAAACTAATAAAACAATAGGTGACCAATGGCTACTTACTAGACAAGAATTTTTGATTATTAAATGATATTGCGTGTTTCTGTCGACATCTCTAGAACGGGAATCTACTCATAGCTTAAATTAACTGTTTACCTTCCGTCACCTTTAGGTAAGAAAAATATTCGGCAGTGAGTTTTTAATGAATAAGCGCGTTTTAGGATACCTAGAATACGATTTTTCTAGTTTTGATGATGATGTTTGTATGTGATGTATGTATGTGTGTGTGTATGTGTGTGTGTGTATGTGTGTGTGTTTGTTTGTGTCTTTGTGTGTTTGTGTGTCTGTGTGACAAAAATTTCTCCAACGATAGCTCTATTACTACACAATTCTAAAAATAATAATTCTTTCGTATTCCTCTTCTTTACACAGGTTATTTGTCTATATTTCTCAGTAGTTTTAGACGACTCAGCATTATGTTCAGTACTCTTCCACTTGATAAGTTAAGATATAAAAAGGCATGTTTAGATAATAAGAATGCTCATTTTTTCATTATACTTATTGTTTGTAACTACAATCACTTAGGAGTCAATAAAAATTTATTATATTCCAGTATCAAGTAAAGAGTTGTTGTTTAAAAACTCTATTCCGAACCTACGAAATATAATTTCCATATAAAGAGCTGATTAGATTTTGGTTATAACTGGTTAACCGGAAGTTCTCTTATTGAAGTTCTTGAAAAAACGCAGTTGTATATCATTTTTTAACATTTTATGTGATGATCAATATGAAAGAATATCTCATTGTCTATACAGTTTGATTAATTATCTTTATATTTAAAAAAAATTTGAACGCATTAAAGGCATGCCAACTGTATAATCAAAAAAATTAAATGCGTTCATTACGAAATTGTAATTTATGCATTTTAATTTAAAACACTATGGCTGGTAGCACAAGCCCTGTTTTAACTAAAACGCTGTTTTAAGAAATGTCAGATTTCAGTATTTAATAACAAAAATAAATAGTATCAAATTTATCAAAATATGATCTTAAAGCAGAACATAGTTTGTATTCAAACAAATATTTTTAAAAAAATCGTTCTTTAAACATAAAGGTGAAATTAAATATTGAAATTTGAATTTGACATTTCTTAAAACAGTGTTTTAGTTAAAACAGGGCTTGTGCTACCAGCCAATATCTCTAAACAATGAAATTTCTACTTGGTTCTAACGGGGGAAAATATATCTTGCTATCTCCCTATTGCTCATAATTTCTGCGTCCCTGGGGCCGGTCCGCCCCTGTTGAAATCTGAGAGGGCTGGTTACCCTAAGGAAACAATAGCAACTTGTAAGTCTTCCTGCAGACACAAATGTAATCTGATTAACTCATATTATCTTAAGTTTATATGCGCAATGAACATTATGTGTCGTCGACCTCTTTCAAACAGGGTTTTTAAACCAGAATATTTCAGATGAGAATTAATTATTTAATTATAAGCTGAGAGAGAGATTGTTATAAATTGTATACACAAAATGAAGATGTTCATATTTAATTAATTAATAAACAGAATAATAATGGAAGTAGATATTTTCTGAGCATTTCAAATATTATTTAGATTAAATATAGAAGGGCTGTACTTAGACTTTTTATTTTTGAAAGTAATATAAAATGTGTATGTAAGTAAAATGAAATATGTTACCATTTAATAATTAATGTATCGTAATCTGCAATAATTTCTTTTCTAAGGTGCTTATTACAATTGTAAAAGCACTGTGACATTATGTAGATGTTCAATATACTATTTGACAGAAAAATATTAAAATTTACAAATATACCAACATAGTTATCACAAATTCTCTGAAATCCTCCCTAGAAAACCGGGAATTCACGAAGTTTCGTCTATGAAATATGTGATATGTTAGGCTGTGTTCCAAAACCCTACTCTAGAGTACGAAATTACTCAAAGTCGTTCCAAATCTAAGAACCTTACTCAGAGTTTACTCTTAACCTGTTCCAAAACATCCAGAGTTTACTCCAAAGTGATACTCTACTTACCCTACTAAGGAGGAGGGTACAGAAATTACTCCACAATATTTTCAAACATAGATGCGCACGATTCTCAACATATGAAAGTAATTTGCCTTTTTGAGGAAGAAAACATACATTGGATTAAAAATAAACATGTGTTACGTATGTAATAGTGAAATTTATTATTAAATTTAAAAGAAGTTGGCAACAATTCCGGAACCTGACTTTTGTACAAAAACAGAGTCTTTGTCTTCCTTCAACGATTATTGTTGTTTTTGACTCTTGCTTTTTTAGTACGTTTATCCATGGTTGAATTTGAATATTAAAATTTATATCTACAATGTGTATCATTTAGAACACCCATCCACTTAAAATAACCACATTGGCCTGTGTTACGAGCACACTTTTATAATAAAAGCGCTTTTATTGAGCGTACTTTCACATTATATTATGAGCGAGAGTGTTCCATAAAAGCGCTTTTATTAAAAGTGCGCGTGTAATACGGGCTTGACATTAATGCTGTATTTACATTTTAGTTTAAATTTTTTTTCTCTAACAAAACTCTCATTATTTTCAAAACACACTACAATCTTAAATTATATAAATAAATATCATTTGTGGAGTCATAAGGGTTTATATTATCTTTTAACTTGGAGAAAAGTTGCCGTCTAGTGTTTAGGTTAGTGTTAGCAATTTTTAAGTTATTATTTCCTAAGATATTTTTAATACCATTGTTAATATTATAATTGTAAAAGATGAAACACTAAATGGGTTTAATATCACTATTATTATTTGGTTGCTGGTGAGTTCTATTGTAAATTTTGTGTAATGTTTTATGAATGTTATAATTTACGATTACTTGAAATAGATGATATTTGAATAGGGACCGATGCGCAGTTTGAAGATTACACCTGAATATGGCGGGTATATAATAAACTAAAGTGAAATTCCGTGTTAAGATCCATTGTTTTTATTCAAAGCACTGAATCATAGCTAGTTGTAGATTTCTCTGGTAATTTCCAGCGAGTTCAAGTCAACATGAAATAATATTCACTTTAATCACCCGTTTCATGATCTCCCCATCTCTTTCTAGCACACAGGTCCGTCTCAGTCCCACGCACATAAATTTTTCCATATTCTACTTGGCGGGAATTCATACTTGCGGTAATAAATGGCATTTTAAACAGCCTAGCGTCATCATGAAGATTTATAACCCCGCGGTCGTAAGGTGAACATTTAATAACCATTTATTAACAACTGAACTTAATCCGGTCCTGGAAAATTAGCGAAATTAATCGGCGAATGTGACCGAGTTAATCCGAACACGACCGAGTGGGATATTAATTGTAGTATTATGCAGTGAATATTCGCGAGTACATTTGGCGGGTGTGGGTGTTTTCTTTGTTTATTAATGGCTGGAATTTTGAATTAAATAAGTGAATAACATTTGTTATTTGTTGCTAGAAGAAAAAGTAAATTTACAGCGATTAATTGTGACTAGAAAAGTTAATTAGTTTTTTTCCTACTAAGTGAATTAAAGACGCCGGATTGTTGCTGGGTTAATTGCAAAATTTTCTGACATTTACAAACTGTTCTCACAGTAATTTCACTTTTATTATGAACTAGAACGACTAAAGTTTTTTCATGGCGCAATACCGCCTTGTAGTTTATTCTATACAAATATCATTTCCCTATCAACGAGTGGTCACTTTTCTATGTAGAAATATTGAGCAATCCCACTTCAGGAATGTTATTTAAGATCGTATAAAAAAATCTTGTATGCATTTCAGGTGTAAACAAGCTTTATAACATGAGGTAAATAATTTTTTCTACAGTCACTATACAAAGTAGCCATTTGCGCTCTCTTTTGTCAACGCAAAATTCATTTTCAAAAACGAAAGTATAAAATGCTTAGATTAGATTGAAGCAACAGCTCAAGAACAATGGAAAATAACAATAAATTAAAATTAAATATAAAATAAATTATATGAACAATTTTTATGTTTAGTAATAGGAATGATTGTACGCAGGTGGCGGTAAATGTACCTATGTATAGTGGCGAAGATAGTTGCGAGTGAGTACTGTGATATTTGAACTCAAGTTTACTTTATTTATTTTGATTACAATAAAGTTATTAGTTATTTCGTTACTTAAATAATTGCGAGTCAGTCAACACGCTAGGTAACATACATGTCTCTATAATCATAAATTCCTTGAAATACTTGTTAATTTTCTCAGTGTGATAGACGTGACAACTAACGACACATTTTGCTACTAAAACTCACCAAATCATCACAAATCCTTGCTTCCGCGCTCTAATTTTGGTTTATTTTATGGAATAGATGGCTAATGTAGCGATATAAACATTTGAAACCATTTTGAGTTTAAACCGTACAAAATTGGCATTAATTTTTTAAGAAAACGAAAGCCAAAACAATATCTTTAAGGCATATTTGAATACATTCCTATCTTCACTGCAAAACTATTTCTTTGTTTTCCACAAAGATCAATAAATCAAACATTCCAAACATTCATTGTCAGTAAATATATAATTTTCTTTGTTTATGTCCTCTACGTCCTTTATGCTGAAAAGTGGTATAAAATTATTATTAATATGAAAATCAACGACGAAAATATGGATAGTTATTATTCGTGCACACCACCATATATTGCAGATGCAGCAAAAGTGGTTACTCTGAATCTGCTTCCCGAAAAAATCTGGAGCAAAATATGAAAGTCAGTACGAACTGTTTATTACGTGGTGCAAGAACAGAAAAATTGGAAGATATAGCGAAAATGTTATAGTGGCATACTTTTCTTTATATTAACCTTTATTTATTGAGGTAATAAATTATTTCTGGATTGCAGTCACAATTTTAGTTGCTAAATTCCACATGAGCCTTCCTCATCTCCTGAGGAAGGCTCATGTGGAGCTCGAAACCGGTCGACCCGAGAATTTAGCAAATAAAATTGTGACTGCAATCCAGAATAACTTATTACCTCATTAATACATCCAGTCAAGGAACCTTTTCTATTTTATTTATTGAGTATTACTGTAAGTACAAAGTGTGCATTTTATTATTTTTTGTTATGGTGGAAGACCCCATTGTGGCGACTAGAGATGCATTCGAACCGGGCCGGGCCGGGCTTTGAGGTTTGAATCGACTCGGCCTGAAAATAAAAATTACCGGCCCGACTCGAAGATCGACTCGACAAAAAATTAGCTAGCTCGGCACGGAAATTGACTCGAAATCGGGCCGGGCTTCGGGCCGGGCCGGGCCAAAGCTCGAAATTGGGTGCATTCGGCATTCCTAATGTTGATTTTTATGTTGATGCGAAATGTTTAACTTTTTTCGTGTCAAACTTATAAAAAACCTCTACATTCTTATAACTTTCAACATTAGTTAACATAAGTAGTTAAAAAAGAGACCCTTCTAGTGTAAGTTTCTTATAAAAATTACAGACCTACAAGTATTTAACACTCAGTTTATCAAAGAATTTAAAAAACTTTTTCACAAATCTTATATAAAAAAAATATAATAATTTACATAAGGATTTTTTATCTAACTTTGTTTCTGCTCAAATAGGACAAGAAATCATTATGGTAGAAACAAAAATCAGTTTTATTTAAGTATGCGAGTAATAACAATAATAATAGCAACATCACAATATAATGATTATGCTTTAATGAATAACCTTGAATTCTTGAAGTAAAATAATACATTTTTATTTATTAATATGTGAAGTGTGTTTGTTATTAAATCATTTTGATCCTTTTTAATTTCATCCATTTTCATTAAAATATTAGGGAAACTGTGCATTTGGTTGAACTATAAGATTTTTCGGGCCGACCCGAAAAACTCTAATTTTCGGGATAGGCCAAAATCAAAAGTCCGACTCGCCTCGATTTTTGAAAATGATTAGCCCGATTCGGCCCGATAAAAAATATCTTCGGCCCGGCTCGATGATCGCCTCGAAATAGGCGGGCTTCGGGCCGGGCCGGGTCAAAGCTCGAAATCGAGTGCATCTCTAGTGGCGACTATAGACAAATTATCTTGTGTGTTTTTCGATCACAAATGTACATTGCCATTTCGAGAGAATGCCTCAACCTCTCAATCGTCAATGTTCCATTTTGCGCTCTTATTACACAAATATCTATTGCAAACCTCATCACGATCGTCACGAAATACTTGGCCTCGTGTCATAAAGCTTGTGTTTTCACTCTTGTTGTATAAATGTTATGATATGTATTGTTGGAAATACTACTATCAAAATTCGTGGCTTACACAGATTTAATCAAATGCAATGTGCAGAGAGAAGAAAAATGAAACGTTGCGAAAAGTTTTCAGTCAAATTAAAGATTAGTTGAAAAAATAAAAAAGTATTTTCTCCAGGGCAAATGAAATGAAATTCTTGGGTTGTTAAGTAAAACAGTAGCCTTTCAAGTGGTCGGAATTTTAATATCTCTTTTACTTCTTGAGTAATGAGTGCAGAAAGTTTCAAGATCAAACAGGTGAGAGGAGAGGTAATTTAAATAGTTGAATTAAAACAGCTAATGAAGATAGATGACAATTATCTAGCCGTACAACTAGTTCATCTCTGCCCCATTTTTCAATTACTAACCTAGATTCTGGAATAAATTAGGAGATTAAGCCAGAATATCAATATCAAATTGCTTCGAGATTATCTGAGGTCTGAGCAATTCTTAAGTGCTCCGGATTATTATCAAGGCCGACACCTTCAGCTTTTATTAGAACAGAATCAAAAATTTTGATTCTGACAACTCGAGTTATAAATTACAAAATAGTTCATTTACAGAGAATTTATTTTAAAATGCAACATTATGGTTCATCACTTCCACGGTTACTCACTATTGTCAAAAAATGACAGCAATGTAATATTTGTCCATTTTAAAATGCAACATTATAAATAGTATTGCAGCACAGGAAATACCTCCAAAACACATCATAAATGGTGTCAATTCTTATTACGACCGACTAGAATATTGCCTCAGTGTGAATGGTGGTATTTTTTAACATTTATTACTTGCAAGTTATGAATTTTTTTAAGCTAAAGTTTGTTAAGATGTGCAACATTCATATTTTGATTTTTTTGTTAATCGTATGTAGGCTAATTTATTAGAAATTTGTTTTGATAACACAAAACTACAAATTTTGTATGTTGCATTTTAAAAGGGACAAATATTACATTACTGTCATTTTTTGACAATAGTGAGTAACCATGGAAGTGATTCGCCATATGTTGCATGTTAAAATAAATTCCCTATATATATTAAAACTATATTTAAAATTGTATGACGGACTGTCAAAGTTTATAAAATATATTATTTTTTTTTAAATATTCTAGTTTTTAATGCCGGTAATACTTACGTCATACATCAAGTCCATTTTAAATTCTTTCTATTTTAAAGCCTTAGGGTAGGTTTATGATGAATTTACAATTTATAATTAACAGCCCGATTCACATAAAAGTTTAAGCTAATCCTCATTTTTAGATTAGTGAATTCTTTTCTATTCCGGTATTTAAAATTTAATTTTCATGATATTATCAATAAAAGTAGACACTAGGAATAGATTATACTATATTTTAAGTTATAAACTGTCAACAGTTAACAATTAAGACTTTTTAGAAAAACAGATCTCTCACATTTTTTTTTAATAATTGAGAATCTTAGTATTTAATCTACAAAAAAGACCCTTATTTTCTTTCCAAAAAGTGAAACTGTAAGTAAAATTAATAATCAGACCTATTTTGTAAGAAAGTTTTTTTTTTATTATTATTGTCGGGAGGTGGTTCATTCTTGCCCCTGTACTACGTCCTTTCTGGTCTATTGTACCCTCCGTGTTTCCTCCTATTCTAGGAGCCCTGTATGTTTTGTAAACTCCAAGATTTTCTTTAGACTAATGTCCTTTAGTGTCTCAGTGTGCAATTTCTTTGCTCCTAAAAGACTATGTCTGCTTGCCATAAATGCTTCGCAGTGACATATTAAGTGTTCAGGGGTTTCACCCTCTTCTCCACATCCTCTGCATGTTGGTTCTTGTTTGAGGCCCAACCTATGCAAATGTTTATTTAATTGACAGTGTCCTGTTACCAGTCCTGTTATTAGTCTGTCATCTTGCTTGCTCATTGCAAGTAAGTTGTCTGTTCTTTTCTTGGATGGCTCATTCCGGAAGAGCTTGCAATGTCTTTGGCCTGATGTGGCTGTCCAATGCCGTTTGTGCCATTGCCAAAGCAAAGTATTAAGTTCTTCCTTAAATGTTTGCGCAGTTATTCCGCAAGCAGGTTCTGGTCCTATAAAAGGTATATTTGTCCCATCTTTTGCAAGATGGTCGGCTGCCTGGTTTCCTTCAATTTCTGAATGCCCGGGTACCCATATAAATCTTAATTTATTCGTCGCTCCTAAGGCATTCAATCTGTGGATGCAGTCCAGAATTAGTCCTGAGCCTACCTCATACGAGTTTAGTGCCTTAAGTGCGGCTTGGCTCTCTGTTACTATGGAGATTCTTCTATTGTGGTAATTTTTCTCCAATAGCAATTGCACGCTGGTTAAAATTGCGTGTACTTCTGCTTGGAATACTGTTGCGTTTGTCCCAAGTCCAACCGATTGGTTGTGTCTTAGTCCCTTTGCCCCATGTATTCCAGCTCCGGTTCCATTGGTTGTTTTGGAGCCGTCTGTATAGATGACTATGTCGTCTCTTTCCATTGGACTTTGAGAGTGTTCCCATGCATCCCTTTCAGAAATTATTATCTTGTAAGTTTTGTCAATGCTGTACATTTTATTGATTCTATCAGACACCATTTGTAAAATGGAGTACTTGTTCATCTCTGTGTAAATTTCAGAGTGTCCATTTCCGCATTTATCCTCTTTTGAGAAAACTTTTATCCTATATGCTCCGCTCATTGTGAAAGTTGCTATATGTCTTAGCAAAATTGCTATAGCAAATAGCCAAATATAATTGCGAACACTGAATAGAAACATGAAAATGACAGGCTTTACATTTGTTTCTATTGGTTAATTTTTTAGTAACGTTGCTAAGACAACAACTTCCTTACAAAATATGGCTAAATATTGAAGAAAATAACAATATCTCCTTGTTTTTTAATTACTCTACATAATACAATTATTATATTACCAAATTATTTATTTGTAAACTGCTTTTTAAAATGTTAATACAATTTTCCATTCATTTACATTATACATACATATACCTAGAAAGGAGTACGTTTTTTTTTACCTTAAATTAACAATATTTTTTATATGTTTTAACCGCAAACAGGTTCAATCAAACGCAGCCGTGCTTCAGCTGTCAGTTGATTAAACATGTCCGCTAGTATTTCCGAAATGTGTTGTGCAGTGATTATTTTGTAAGAAAATATGTGAATTAGCGTTAATTATAATGAAAAAAGTGTTGCCGTTTATAGTTTAACTACTTCTTTAACTTTTGTGACAATTTATTTATGTGAACATGGAAACATTTAATCGTTATTGATAGATAAACATTTGCTGGTGTTGGCGTTAGTTGATTCATGTAAGGTAGGACAAAAATAATTACTTTTACACAGGGTTGGATTGGCCATTATGGAAAGGGGTAATTTATCCCCGTGGTCAAATCAGTTTGGGGGTCAAATTGAGCCCAATTCTACCCTGCTTTTGTTTAGTTTATGTTATAATATTCTAATGTTTTATAAATACAAGATGGTTTATCCACCAGTAAATAAGCGATGAGTTATTGAATCCAGAGCTGGGCAGTAACTAGTTACTTTAGTAACTTAGTTACTAACTAGTTACTTTAGAAACTTAGTTACTAACTAGTTACTTTCACGTAACTTGTAACGTAACTTAGTTACTTTTTAAAATATGGTAACTGTAACTGTAACTTAACTTGCTGCGGAAAAGTAGTTGGTAACTTTACGGTTTTTAGTTACTGGTTACTTGAGTAACTTAAGTTACTTAAAGTAACTCAGAAATTAGAATGTAACTTAAGTTAGTCAAAGTAACTTAAAAAGTGGAATGTAACTTAGTTATAAAAAGTAACGGGGGGGATTAAAATTTCTAAGAAATATTTTGTTGAGGCTGATGCCTTTTTTAGAAACACTAACTAAAACTGTTTTGTTTTAAATAAATGTCTGTCCAGAGTGGGAGTGTTGAGCGCAGCATCGCGCATACCCTCTGTAATGTGTAACTTTTATTTTAATACATAATTAAATTCAATATTGTTGATTGATTTCAAGCCATAATAGATAATAAAATAAGTTATTATATTTATTAATAATGGAGTTTTTGTACGGTCAACAGAAAAACTAAAAATAACACATTATTTTAACTTTTAATTCTAGAATTAAAAAGTCACTAAATGTTAAATTTGACTTATAAAATATATTATTTTCAAATGTTTTCCTCGCTTACAAGCGATACGTTTTAATAAATTATAATTAAACTGCCACTAAATCATCAGAATTATTCCAATTTTCAGGTTATACAAAAAATAGTGTATTTTGTTCGTTGTTCCAAGGGTTGCAAGACTTGAATTCATCTCATTTTTGCAAATTCCCTTTTCACAAGATAAAATGTTACTTTTAATTTTTATATTATATTATAATGTTGGTCCGCAGGGCATTTTTATCAGATTTTTTATCACAGCAACCGGGCCCTGATGGCCCCTTGTCAAAGCGGGCCCTAGGCCGTGGCCTCGTGGGCTTAGGCAGTAATAAGGCCCTGTAGGTCCGTTAACATTAACAATAATAATTTGATTGGGTGTTGCCAAGCAATAACGTTAAAATTTAGGTTAACGTAGTTAGTGCAAAAACTCCCTGATATGTATACTACACAATAACTAAGTCAACAGTCAAAGTCTACACTTCACGCCATTAAAAGTAGTTAGAAAGTAACTCAAGGTAACTAAGTTACTTTTAATGAGGAACTAGTAAATAACTTAGTTCTTTCACCAAAGTAACTGGAACTTAAGTAACTTAGTTACTTTTTTTTGGAGGTAACTGTGACTGTAACTAGTTACATTTTAAAAGTAACTTGCCCAGCTCTGATTGAATCTACAAATTTTTTGGTCACCGACGGCGTTATATTCTACCATTTTTCTTGTAATTTATTTTAAATTCTTTTTGTTTTGTAAAACATTGCTTAAACTTTCATTTAAAATACTTTTTAAACAATGAGAAACTGGCTCATTTCAATGGTAATGCGAGTTACCCGTTGAGTTGAAAATATTTTGATATATTCATTTAATAATCGTAGCGTGCTTGTTTGAAATAAATGAATGACAAATGCAATAAAACTTTGTTGACAACTAAAATAGTTAAACTTTCGTGCGCATTGAAACAATCACTTCCCTGTCAGTCTCTTTGAAGAGGAAATTAAAATACTCCACTATTAATAAACGCGATAAAAATCCCTGTAACAATTGAATTGTGTACAAGTGATTCTTATGTCACTCTGACAAAACAAGCACGAATGAAATAAAAACAAAACATCCGTTTCAATATCTGTCCGCAAGCATAACAAGCAGCTGTTTCTTCGGTTTACTGAGGCGTCGTGCCGCGCAATCTGGGAGGCGTACTGTCACTCAGTGTCAGTGTCAGGAACAATTACTGATATTGTTTAACGTTCGATGACAGTCGAATGTCGCGTGTCAGGTCTTCGGGCTGCATTGTGCGCGATGACGTCGTGTCAAATAATTTTCAATTGAATGCCTCAGAAGCGAGACAATTTGATTGGATGCGGCATGTTGGTTTCAGTGCTTGCCGAGGTGGTGATGTTTGTCCGTCCGTCAGATAAATATATCATCGAGGGTTAAACATAAATTGTAATAACTTATGAATACACCTCGTTATTGTACAGAGCTGGGCAAGTTACTTTTAAAATGTAACTAGTTACAGTTACAGTTACTTCCAAAAAAAAGTAACTAAGTTACTTAAGTTCCAGTTACTTTGGCGAAAGAACTAAGTTATTTACTAGTTACTTGTTAAAAGTAACTTAGTTACCTTGAGTTACTTTCTAACTACTTTTAATGGCGTGAAGTGTAGACTTACACTGTTGACTTAGTTATTGTGTAGTATACATATCAGGGAGTTTTTGCACTAACTACGTTAACCTAAATTTTAACGTTATTGCTTGGCAATACCCAATCAGATTATTATTGTTAATGTTAACGGACCTAGAGGGCTTTATTACCGCCTAGGCCTACGAGGCCACGGCCTAGGGCCCGCTTTGACAAGGGGCCCGCAGGGCCCGGTTGCGTGATTTTTTTTAAAATTTATTAATTTATTTTTCAATTTTGATTTCTTTTACCAAGATATAAAGAATCTACTTTCTTTCTAACATGACATGACCATTATAATGTATAAAACATGCAGACATTATTTCCTAGACTTATTAGTGGATAATGATTAATTTTTACTTTGACTAACTTAAGTTACATTCTAATTTCCGAGTAACTTTAAGTAACTTAAGTTACTCAAGTAACTAGTAACTAAAAACCGTAAAGTTACCAACTACTTTTCCGGATGTAGTTAAGTTACAGTTACAGTTACCATATTTTAAAAAGTAACTAAGTTACGTAAAAGTAACTAGTTAGTAACTAAGTTACTAAAGTAACTAGTTACTGCCCAGCTCTGTTATTGTACTCGTCACCAAAAGAACGAGGAACGGTAATAAACAGATTAACCGCTTGTCACTCAAGTTCACAAAGAAACCTAAAACTTATGCATAGCATAAATAATAAGACTGAATAATGCTCCTGTTTTGCACATAAAACTATAGTATATTTGTACAACAAGAGTGGATATGGGCATTCCACTCGAGTTGTACAGTGTACTTTTTCTACGACCAAGATATTTAAAATATATAAATGAAAAAACCTTGTATACAAAATTGTATGTACCAGCGAATAGATTTAATTATTTTTTTTTTATTTATTTAAAATTCAGTGCAGTATACAATCTACTGATTTAGTAGCATTAAAATTAATTCAGTTGTTTTTTATATCCATCCTAGAGTGGATATGACTATCGTATCCACACTGTTTAACGTGCGAATTTTTCATATCCACCCTAGAGTGGATATGACTATCATATCCACACTGTTCATCGTGCGAATATAGCATCATATACAGTAGGGAATCAAACTCAAGCCTCCAAATCCAAATATTATTTAACTCGTTAAACTCAAGAAAGGTGTTAAGTATATAATTTAAATTTGCCGCTTAATTTTAAATTGACCTACGCTGCCGCCTCGCCTAGCCACTGTGCTGTTTTGGTGATAAAGTGAAACATGAGTAGTGTAGATTAGGAATGAATAAATCACTATTTTTTTGTATTTGTAGGTAAAAACATTTCAATAGATTTATTTAAAAATAATAATAAACTAATAAGGCTGCCGACTGTAACAGCACAAAGTGTTTTATTAAATAATTAAATCAAATACAAATCAAGTCCCATAAGTGAGGTTATCAAACCAGCGAAATGAGGGAAACGTCAGATAAAAACAAATGCAGCCTACTTTGTTTATGTGAATATTACCAAATAAGTAAAATAATTATTCATGTCAAAATGATTGTTATTATCAATAAAAAAAATTCAAATAGGATTTATATGCTAGTAGTGAAAAAAATAGTATATAAACCACGGTTGAGAAGATCATTATTGACCAGGCGCCTTGTATGTATGTACAATAATGGCGCTAGATCAATATTGATTATCTTCTCAACCTTGACGTATAATATATTATTATTAATATGAAAAATATTTCATTAACATTCATTTAATATGCTTTTTGAAAAATGTGAAACCGGCTTAAATATTAAAACTTGAAAGAAACATTTACACCTAATACATGCAATTACACTTTAAGTATTTAAAAAAAGGCTATTTCATGTCAGGAATAAAATACGGTTTCTTTTTACAAGAAGTCCGTGTAAAATTAAGTTAATACTCTACCATTTTCAACTGTAACATTTATTACATATTATGTTAAATAATGCAATTTAAAAACCTCCATTTCCTGAACCCCTTTATAACGTGCATAAAAGAAGTAAATGTTTTAAGCAATTTAAATATCACGAGCATTTAAAACAAACACACCACAAACCACAACGGCTTGAATACATAACAACATGAAAACATTTGAATATCAAGTCTATTAGCCCCCTGCTCTAGTTATAATTTCATAACGCAAAATATTGAATCAAATAACCTTCAAATTCGTTGACAAAAAATGTTTAAATTTGAATTCATTTTAGCCAATACAGTTTATTTGTTTATTTCATGCGAGTCCTTGACATTATGGAATTACTTAATAATATCTAGACCAGTGGTTGTTAAAATGGATAAATAAATGGGCAGTTTACGGGAACACTGACATTGATTATAGTTATTGATTATAAGAGCGAAGGTTTCAAGCGGTAGTATTTTTTGTTACTGCAACTTATAATAGCTATTTGTGTATTAAGAGCGCAAAATGGAATATTGTCTCGAAATCGACAATGTCCATTTGCGCTAAAAACGCACACAAGATTTTTTGTACAGTCGCTATAATGGGGTCCTCCACCATAACAAAAAATAATAAAATTTTTACTTTGTACTTTGTACTACTCAATACATAACGATTATATTTTTAAATTTTATTTTATCGTTATTTTCCATTCCGTGTGAGGTAGGCTCAGTACTAATTCTGGACTGCATCCACAGATTGTATGCCTTAGGAGCGACGAATAAATTAAGATTGATATGGGTACCCGGGCATTCAGAAATTGAAGGAAACCGGGCAGCCGACCATCTTGCAAAAGATGGGACAAATATACCTTTTATAGGACTAGAACCTGCTTGCGGAATAACTGCGCAAACAGTTAAGCAAGAACTTAATACTTTGCTTTGGCAATGGCACAAACGGCATTGGACAGCCACATCAGGCCAAAGACATTCCAAGCTCTTCCTGAATGAGCCATCCAAGAAAATAACAGACAACTTACTTGTAATGAGCAAGCAAGATGTCAGACTAATAACAGGACTGGTAACAGGACACTGTCAATTAAATAAACATTAGCATAGGTTGGGCCTCAAACAAGAACCAACATGCAGAGGAAGTGGAGAAAAGGATGAAACCCCTGAACACTTAATATGTCACTTTTAGGAGCAAAGAAATTGCACACTGAGACACTAAAGGACATTAGTCTAAAGAAAATCTTGGAGTTTACAAAACATACAGGGCTCCTAGAATAGGAGGAACACACGGAGGGTACAATAGACCAGAAAGGTCGCAGTACAGGGGCAAGAATGAACCACCTCCCGACAATAATAATAATAAATTTTCCATTCTCCTTGAGCTATTACTTTAATCTAATCTAAGTATTTTTTAGTTTCGTGTTTCGAAAGAATGCCTTATTTTATTTCTGTATTCCTTTACACTGCAGTACGGTATTTTGTTTGGTTATGTAATATACCGACAGAGCAGTTATATGTCAGATTGAATTGTGGAGGTGGTAAATGTGTAAGTAACTACAGCGCTAATAGTTCCTGACTAAACGTTCCCATTAAGAATGTAGACAAGTGATATTTCTCAACATTTTATAGTTAGACATTCGGACAGCAAGCGTTTTTTCTATGTCGCGCATGAGCAGCAAAGTGACATTTTGCGTTCATAAAAGCGAGCGCAAATGTCTGCTTTATACAGGGTTAGTTAAAAGTATGGAGCGGCGATTTATTGTCGTTAATATTCATTTTAAGAAATTATGTTCAATACAAAAGTTTTTTAAGAAATTTTGATCTACATTTGAGAATACTTGAATTTTTTTTTCTTCAATTGTTTTTGAGTTACGTTTGTCCGCGTAATTTTTTTAAATGGGGACCTATTAATTTTACTTAACCATTCGATAGAGTGTTTTTTTCTCTTTACAACAGTATGTTTGTTTTTTGTTTTTCAATTTATTTTAATAACATTTTTACAAGGAAAAACACCGGTTTAAGTATTTACGAATAGTAGGTACATCTAAGATAGACAAAAGCGAAGCGATAAACAAACTCGAGCGATGTAATTTACTTAGTTATTAATTTGTTTTTAATGATAAGATTGTGACCGACAACTTTATTGGAAATAATTTAAATATATATTTATTATTATAAAACTTTAAGTAAATATATTTCTATCAAAAAAAAATGTTTGAAATTTGTGCCAAACTTACGTAATTAATAATTAACAAGAACAACATTTGGAACCACCCCATATGCACATGCATTCAAGAAGTGGTAGCCAACATTTTCTATTTCCAACAAAAAGTTTGAGAATCCATCCTCGCGGCAAAACTCAAAACTAATCTCACCTCTTTTGTCGCTCACGGAATAAATAAATTAATGATAGCACAAGAATTTTTATTGGTCGAAACATTTCTTTTTTGTGTAGTGTTAGCAGCGGCACGCAATCTAGGGGTAATTACGTTTCTTTTTCTTTTCTCCGTTAAAAATGATTTCACCCTCGGCTTCGCCTTACGGCATAGGCCTCTGCCCGATATTTGATACGAGATCTCCATCCCAAGCCAACGGAGATAAGCCGTTAATGTTTTCTTTATTATTTAAAACAGCCTGATTATTCAGGAAATTTTTACAATCGTGTTATTGTTATTGAAGGAAGTTTATTTTACCCAAGTTAAATGCTAATTGTTTTACTGAAAATGTTTATTTTTGGTCAATTTATACGTTAAGAGATGACTATGTAAAGATGATATAAAGATTAAAACTGGAAAGCAGATGGTTATTGGCTGCTTGTATTTTGGATTATACTAAAAATTTTATATTTACCAGTGTTTGCAATCGGTTGATATTAGTATAATAATAGTAACAATTATATTTCTATACTCTGTCAGTTATAAGGATGCAGTGTAACATGGTATAGGGACAAAATTTCCTGGCTTGTGATTGGTGCAAACGCGAGTCAATTTCAAACTGTCCTAATATTATGTTTGCAGATTTGTGTACATTAAATTAGGCTAGCTAAATTGAATGTAAGTGAAATAAATAATTTTATTTAAATATAATTGTAGAAAAACTAATAACATGACGTCAAAAAATCTGTTGTGGCCAGCACAATACCTCTCGCCATTTCCATTTTATGTTTTATAACAAAAACCGACAAAAACATTACAGAACTTTACCCAAATATTGTTTTTATTGTATTTAACATGTCTTCTGCACACATATAATTCTAATTATATCTATTTTTCATTGTATGAGGAAGTTCTTAAATTTCAGAGATTCTTCCAAATCATTAGCAAGATTGGCGGTATTTCTTATGGATATATGCATTTTACCTACAATTTTAAATATTTAATTAATAAAACAATTAGAAAGATTAAATGTACTTCCCAGAAAAAGCTTTCAGAATGTCACTAAAACTGTTGATTTTTGATCATTTACAAACTATGTTACAAACATTTGAATTTGTCAACTGGTTTCCTTAGTGCCGTGGCCTCTGCGATTAGATTATTCTATATATTACAGTGCCTTTATCTCAAAATCCATACAAGATATAATAAATTTTTTAAATGTATCAGACGTAGAATTTTATGTTTTTCAATAATAGTAATAACAGAAATTTTCAAAAGAAGAAGATTTTTTAAAAAACTATTACTTTCGGTTGTCCAATTGTTACCAAAATCTAATCAGCTCTTTCCAGGTTTGTAAGATTGAGGAAACTGCACTTAAATATTTTTTTAAGTCTTATAGTATTCGAGAAACCGTGGTTCCAACATCCACACACACATACACACACACGGACGTCATTGTAAAAATGTTATAATCGGATTCTAGGAACCTTAAATCGTGCTTATTCAATAAAATCTGATATGCAAATTTTAGCATGAATCCAATACCTCTCTTAGCGAGAGGTAAAAATTAATATAAATACAAAACACATATAACCTGTCAACTTTTCAATAACTGTTAAAAATATTTTATTATTCATGCAATTTCGCATGTTTAATCAAAATAACCCTCAAATGGATGATATTAAAGATGTTCCATCTCCAAATGATGTGTCTGAATGTTTCGATTATTGTAATATTATTAGTTAATCGAAATAAAACTTAGATTCATATTTAACCTGAAAATGTTGCTGCATAAACCATTTTCATCAAGCTTGGCCCACCACTGCAATCTTTAACCAGAGACAGTATAAAGTTAAAGTTGAAAGCGTTCTAGAAATATGCATGTATTTTACTCGTAATATATTTCATGGCATATAATTAAAATATTTATGTAAAATTTAAATATGAAAATGAGCTCTGGAAATTTAAATTTTCATATACGATTTTATAATAATAAATTTGTAGAAATATCATTAACATTATAACATTAAAGTATTAAGTTACATCAAAATATACTTTTATAAAATGTAGAATTGTATACTTTTATACATATGGACGGACATTTACAATAAATTCATATCTCACAAGTGCACAGTATTCGATAATAGAACTGTTAAAAACTATATAAAATAGTACGCGGTTATCACTGCACATTAACCGTTGTTAATCGGTTAACCGCGGTTTACTGGTAATAGGGCTAATTGGGTAATGGACTAACTGTGAAAATCCAGGTTACTTCATATTTATGTAACTACAAGTAAGCAATTTATCAGTTAACTGTTGATAGTAAATATGTATACTGTAGTAAAACAAAGAAAACCAACTGAATATCTTCGTCAATTTCATTAAAAAATATTAAAACCGACTTACCGTATTATACATAATAGTCAACTATCTTGTAATTCAAATAACCGGGTAACCGATTAATGGAAATAACCGGTTTAACCAATTAACTATTCTACCGCAGGAACCGGTTATCCAGTTATTTGGATAACCGGGTAATGGAGTTGCCCTATCTTGTTATTCGAAATAACCTGCTAACCGATTAATTAAAATAAACGGTTTAAGTGTTTATAATCGAATAACCGGTTAACCAAGTTATCCTATCTTATATAACTTGTTTAACCGATTGATCATCTAACTGATTTTCTATACCAGTTAATCGGATAACCAGTTAACCGAGTTTTCCTACTGTATGAATAACCGGTTAATCGATTAATAGAAATCAACAGTTTAACCAAGTATACGTTCAACGGATTTTCCATTTCTTATAAAGCAGAGTAACCGGTTAAAATAGTTATCGGATAACCGAATTTTTTTATCTTCTCATGTGAAACTATATCGAGTGTTATTTGTTTTATACTTTTATTAATTTAAATACATTCCTACATATTTATTGATGCTGGAATAGTTATTTACATTCGAGTGCGTGTAAGTTGTATTTTACAGCGCGACAGCTTTGTTTAAGGCACGAGCCCTTAAGGCGAGTGCCTTATTAGCTGGAGCACTGTAAAATACTTCACGCACGAGAATTGTATCGAATTTTTTGGCCGACGATAATGAAAATCACTTTTTTTTAATGAGATAGGTTGTACTTCTGAAAAGGGTTAGTTTAAAATACTGGGGTTAAGTCAATTTCCAAATTTGATTTTACTTACCTTCATTAGAGTACTTTTTCTAGCGAAAATTTATCTGTAATAATAGACGTTGTTTATGACTGATAATATATTTATTTACTCATGTTTTTTTTGTAATAAATAATAGATAGGTGTCGATATTTGACTTTTCAGCAATGTTCGCCTCGCGTATTTGACAGGTATATAGGTCGCTGCCTTGATTTTGGTTTATATAAATTAATTTTAAATATGGGAAATGTTAAAGTTATAAAATAACTTATGTAGGTAGTACTTTTTTACATGAACTTTATTATATTAAAGATTATTTCTTTTCTAAATGCCCATAAACGTCCAGTGTATTTTGATTATTTTACCGCATAGTTAGACAAGTTAAAACACAGTAAGCGTAAAATGTAGGTTACACTTGCTGTGTATACAATTGTAAAGTTCCCATTACACTTCAGGAGGGCAAAAACGATATTATGTTCTTTTCCATTCGTATAATATAACTATTGTTTTATTTACTATTACAATCTTCTTTTTAAAACGTTAATAAGGAATTGTGTTTATCTTTAAAACATAGGCTCCGAGATTTATAATACAGATTATTTTATGTATTTATCTATAAAATATGCCTATAGGAAAAATGTGAATGTATGCCGGTAGAAAATTTAATAATGTGAATTCTTATGATAACATAAATCGCGAAAAATTATATTTAAAGGTATTTTTTTGGAAGATAACTATTTTGAGCTTCAAGTAAAGTGCCATTTCCGGTTATCTGATTTCCACCAAAATCTAATGGCTTCTTTCCATTAGAATAAGGTAGAAATACAAGGTTTCAGATTTTTTTAAATGATAGTATTTGAGTTAGAGCGTTGGCAAAATCCGTATACACACACACATACACACACAAACTCACACACACACACAACCCCTGTACTTCCCTTACCAAGGGGTAGCGGGAGGTAAAAATGTCTCATGTTATGTGTGGTTTCGGGTACGATCAAAGTGAAACCGTGTGGTAAAAGTGCCATATTATACGGGAGAAGCTTTATTCCTTTATTTCCATACAAAATGACCGGAAACTACTGGCCTGTATACAACATATATTCGTATTTAAACATTGTTGCCACATTCGAAATGTATGTGTGTATCTGCGTATGATATATTTAGTGATTTATCCATGTTTATTATGTAGAACTATGTTTCATAGTAAATTTATTACGTGTAGTTCAAAGTGGCAAACAATCAAAACAAACTCCTGTCAGCTCTGAGAGCCCTCTGCATTCTGGTATCCTTTACTCAGCCCAACCCTATTTAATATTTATACAGGATTCGCTGTCTAATTTATAGCCCTGGTTTTCTTCATTTACCTCAGCCGGTAAGCATCGCGTAGTTTCCTACATTACCGACAGAGCCACCGCTAAAAGCTGACCTACATTCACGGAAAAATGCAAAGATTGCCTTCTCTCTTTTCTACTCATTGAGGTGTGTATAAGCGTGTCCTTCTCCACGCAAGAATGTTCTTGAGGAGTATCGATACTATCTTGCCAACACGTTAAACTTATCTTATCGTGATGGGATCTTAAGCACGAAATATATGAACAAGAGATATTAAAAATTTAAGTGAATATGAGGCGATACGAACAAGGAAATGAGCTTCGGATTTTTAAGCTTTTAAAACTTCACGTTGTAATTAACACACTATTTGCATATCTTTATTACTTATTACTCCTTTTAGAAGTTTTACTACACATATGTGTAAAGAATGTTATACTTTAATATGTTAAAGTTTCATGTTCGTACCACCTCCACCATATATTTACGAGTACCTATTTTTATGCCTACCTTTTAAGAAAATTTACTTTCATGTAAATACACTGCAGGAACCAATAAAAAAAATACTCTCCCATATTTTAAATATTGAATATGCTTTCAAACTTGTTATATAATGTAAAGGTGTTATATTCATAAAAAATCCTGGATGTTAAATGAGTAATTCAAAAGTATCGTACTAAATTTGAAGTGACATTTACTGTCAGTTACATTCATTTGAAAAATGAACTGTGTAACAAAGGAATAGTTTTTATCTTAGGCTTCGCGACTAATAAAAAAATTATTTTTAAATTTATCTGTAAAATATGTAGAAAATTCAATAATCTGTAATTTTCATAAGACATAAAATTCGAAAAAATGGCATTTAATGGTACTTTTGAAGAAAAACCACTATGAGCTTCAGGTAAAGTGCCATTTTCAGTTATCCGATTTACACCAAAATCTAATGGCTTCTTTTCATATTAGAATAGGATAGAAATACAAGGTTTCAGAATTTTCTGAATAATAGTATTTGAGTTAGAGACAAAATCCATACACATACATACACACATACACACATGCAGACATCATCGTGAAAATGTTAAAAATGGATTCTAGGGACTTTAAAACGTGGTCATTTACTAAAATCTTGATATGAGATTTTTAGCACGATCCCTCCTCCGTTACCAAGGGTAGCGAGAGGTAAAAATTAATGTACTTACCAGAAAAGGCCTTCAGTAATGTATCTGCAACATTTTTCTGTCAATTACAACCATTTTTATTTTTCAACTGGATTCCATGGAGTTATTTGGGCCATGAGATTAATTACAACGGATTATTTTATATATTTATAATTCTCTATCTCTAAATCTATAAAAAAATATAATAAAAATATTCAATGTACCAAATAGAGAATTTTATATTCTTTAATATTTGTAACAACATAAATTTCCAAAAAATAATATTTAGTAGATTTTTTTAAGAAAGTACTGCTTGTCTAACTGTTTCCAAAACCTTTTTAGCTTTTTCCATTAACGTCAGATTAAGGAATAAGTACATAGTTAAATTGGTGTTTAGTCTTATAGAATTTGAAAAACCGTCCCTCCAACATCCACACACACACACACACACACACACATCATTGTAAAAATTTAAAAATTGGATTTTAGTACCCTTAAAACTTGCGTATTTTTTAGCATGAATCCAAAACCTCTTCAGCTGTTGTCAAAACCTTTTCAGCTTTTTCTGTTAATGCCAGATTAAGGAATACGTAATTAAATTGGTCTTTAGTGTTATAGACAACATCCAGTATCCAGTCACACACACACCTACACAAATCTTTGTAAAAATGTTAAAATTTTATTCTAGTGTCCTTAAATCGTGCTTATTCACTAAAATCTGGATATGAGATTTTTAGCATGAATCCAATACGTACCTCTCTTAGCGAGAGGTAAAAAGTTTGAAAATATATTCAATATTTAAGTCCTTAATTTCTGAAGTTGTGAAGATTTACGAGAGAATCATTTTAAATAAAAATCATATTGGTTCATTACACAATAGGTAATTAATAAGCCGTGTTGATATTTTTATTTGACCTATTTTATACGAAATCCTCCACCCATTTATTATAAAAAAAAACTTGTAATTTATTGTTTTGCTACGCGTCCACTTGAAATAATTCTACATGTTTATGTTTATCATCAAACAAAGCAGAACATATTATAATTAGTTAGTAGAAATGTAGAAATGACTGTACAGGGTAGTACAATACGAGCTACAATATAATACTATATTATTCTTCTTTCTAGCTAGTTAAAATATTACATCAAAAGCTCGTAATTCAAGTCTATGTAAACATCCCCTAATTAAATTATACAGCACAACAAAATAAATGTGTTTAAATATACATGTTAAACATATACGTGATGTTGTGGACATAGACAAATAAATACCCATTTACATATGGGTGATACTATTTTGTTTGTTGTTTTGTTTGTAGCGATAATAGATTTTTAATGTTATTGAAAACGACTGTATTACCTATTAGTTCTGCTTCTCCGCAAAACATGATGTGCATAAGTTACGGTCAAACACCGAAATCGGTAACTGGGCGAAGAAAAAAATCTGTTGTGGCCAGCACAAGACCTTCCGTCAATTCGGTGTATTATGTACAAGTCCCATACCAAAAATCCTTTGAAAAGATTCTATAAATTCAATAAAATTATATACATTATATAAATTACACTTGACACTAAAAGTGACGGAAGGTAAAAACGTGAATATATATATATGTATTTACATTTATATTATGTCTTTTTGTTCCAGGTACGCAGATATTAACTACTGATGATAATCTGATAGCTGAACATGGTAGCAGCAACTGTAAGTTTTAGAATAATAATTACTAATGATGTAAGCGAACAAACTAACGATTAATACGAGTACTTAACCGAATCGTGAACAATTTGATGAAAAAACGGTTCACTCTTTATTGAATCAGTTTTTAAATCGTCTAGATTACCAGGTTAAATGAACCGGTTAATAAAATTATGCAGGAAAAGAAACTGTTTTTCATTTATAAATAATGCTGTCTACGCTAATATAAGCTTTTTTCATTCATTTTAGTGTAAAAAGTAATTGCTTACTTTTACGAAGTTAAAATGAAGCATTAAAATACTGGTTAACCTGATTTTAATATTGGAATAGGGCCAATCTTACAATCTCTGGTTAAAATTTCAACTACCACTACTACCAGTTAAATAAACAAAACCGAAACGAAATGAAATATAAAATGACAAATTTATAATTGCTCCTGCTACCCTAGGTAAGGGAGGTATAGGGATCGTGCTAAAAATTGCATATAGAGATGTTAGTGAATAACCACGTTTTGATGTCCCCAGAATCCGATTTTAACATTTTTACAATGATGTCTGTAGGTATGTATATATATATGTGTGTGTGTGTGTGTGTGTGTGTGTGTGTATGTGTGTGTGTGTGTGTGCCTGTGTGTGTGGATCTTGTGGACACGATTACTCAAATACTATCAATCAGAAAAATTTGAAATTTTGTATACTTATTCTATACTAATGTGGGAAGCGCTCATTAGTTTTTAGTGTATATCGGATGACCGGAAGTATCATTTATACAAGCTTTTAACAGTTTTTCTTGAAAAAAATTCATTGAATATAATTTTTTAGCAATTTTTACTAATTAAAATTGAATATAATGGTACAATCTTCAATTCTACGATAATAACATTTAGTAAATAACTCTAAACAACTTTAAATATGAATATATAATATAATTTATTTTCATGTATCACCTAGCCTATGCGTCAAAGCAAAACAATTTTAATAACAATTTTGACATTTGTCACAAATGTCACTGACAGGAAGAAATTACATTAAAATTAATAATGAAACTGTGTTAAGGAGAATATAATAGAACAATATTTAATTATGGTTTGTAAAAATAATATATTTTCCATCATACGTAAATATTAGATGTACAGGATGATCATGTACGGCGAAGAATTTACAAAGATTGCGTTTTAGAGCACCTAGAAGATGATGCTGATTTTTATAAGTATGTGTGTTTGTGACGATTTTTCCTTAAAGTCTATTAAAATATAAAAAATTTGGTATGTAGAATTCTTATATAATTGGAAACAACATATTAGATTTTAGCCATATATGATAAATCGGATGTAGTACTTAATTTGGAGCTCTAACAGATTTTTGAGGAAAAATAATAAAACAAACCAAAATTTCGTATTACAGACTTTTCTGGACAATAAATTAGATTTTGTTTACAAATAATCAACCGGAAATGATACTTTACTTAAAGCTCACTACTATTTTAAACATGGAATTGGCGGGAGGTCTTGTGCGAGCCAAATCAGATTTTTTTATTTAACTGGTAGTTATTGCAAGTTAGGCCTTAAAGAACTAGTGTTTTCCCTTGATCATATTATATTTCTTACATATTCATTTATTAAATAATATGTATAAGTAAGTATTATTTCAGTCTTGCTGCACATTTTATGTATTTAATTAACGACCTCTAAGTACACTAAGGCCCCATCTTACCACCTCTGGTTAAAATTTTAATTGCCAGTTAAATAAACAATATTAAATCGGATTATTGACAGCAATTATAAATTTGTCATTTGACAGTTCATTTCGTTTCGATTTTGTTTATTTAACTGGTAGTTAAAATTTTAACCAGAGATGGTAAGATTGGCCCTAATACAAATAAATTATTAAAACATATCTTCAATATGTTCCGCGTAAATATTAAGCATCTCTTCCTTAAATCTTAAAATGCCTCCCCTTTAGGAAAACAGCGCTATTTACCCTGTAACCAGTGTTGTTCCTGCCTGAAACGTATACTCACCCTCTCGTATTTACTTTTCACTCCGTTAGTTTCCAAAGGGCTGATGCTCGTCAGCTTACCAGCCATAGGCCTATACGACATGCACGTATTCACAAACATTAGCGCAAAACGCAATGTTCACATTCTGGGAGAGTAGATACAAGGATAATAAAGAAGAAAGAGATAGAGGGATGTTAAACAGATAATTATTGTATGATAATTAGTTATTTTATAGTTTATATACATAGATGGAATATATTATGTTCCGAATAAGATATGAGGCTATGCACAAAAAATAATTGTACTTTTTTTCGGTTTAAATCGAAGAAGATAGTATAATTTATCTTTTAGTATGAATAAATTATTTTTTACTTATATTTTTTGTTGTATAAAATCGTTTGAAAGTAAATTTTTAAAAAGTTGCAAAAACCAGCTATGTTGTGACCTCACACGTTCCGAAACTAAGTTCAAACTCATTTCAAACAGACATTTTATATGGACACAGAATTATGTATATATATATATACAGGGTGTCTCAATAAGCTTGCTCACTATTGGCAACTTTTTTATTTGAAGAGATATGAGGTTGGTTAATTTGTGCCATTTTGTATTAGAAATTTGGGACAAGGGATATATTTTTTAAATGGAACAATATATTTTTTATTATCTTATTAGAAAGTGTATGTTTTTTCTCTTTCCAATAAGGTAATGTTGTTTATGTACAATTTTTTCAAATAAACGAGTTATATACGGTTAAAAATTTAAATTTTGTATACTGTTTTATTAGTTTTTTTAGCCAAGTAAGCCATGACAACAATTGATTCTTTGTTTGTTTGACGTTAGTTACCAATAGTGAGCAAGCTTATTGAGACACCTGTAGACTATAAATTGAGGATTACATAGGTATCTAAATATGCTATAATATATTAATATAACAGTGTTCTATTCATTTTTATAAAAATAATTTTCATTTGGCATGCTTCGTGAACTTTTCCACACGTTACATATCAGCTGTTTCTTTCACTTTTGATTTGAAATTAGATGCTAGCAGGTTATAAACTCACATGAGACATTGAACATATTACAGAATATTATTTTATTTTTATTTTGGTAAGTTAATAACATACTATATTTACTGCCAAACGTATTTTAACGACATGTTTATTTTCATAAATTTTAGGTTATCTTTAAATGTCACTTTGACGTTTAAAACAGTATGAAAATCAAAATGGTCGTTGCTCCGAACGTGTAACGTCACTAGGCAAGGGATGAAGCTGGGGTCTAGCAGCTGCGTTTTAAAGAATGTCATTTTCATTTAAAAAATTTTCATGATTAAATATCGGTTTGAGGAAAAATAAAAACTACTGGTCTATTATTTTCACTACTCTGTCGATTAAAGTTTTTTAAAAAGTCGCGCATGACCTCATTGTGGATTTATCTCCGCCTGCACGCAATTGGCAATAAAATAAACAGGAGATTGTTGCTTCAAACTTTGCATCCATATCCAATATCAACTGTTGGTTAACAAACATTGTAATGTTTGATTGGTCAGAGACAACAATATTACTATAACACTATAAACCAATATAGCTCATCTAGAAAATCACCCCAATTCTGTAACTAACTTGCTAACTCTTAGCACCATTGCTATAGTAAATAACTAATAATCATTGCAAACACTGAAGAAAATGACAGGCTACGTTTGGGTCTATTGATTAATTTTCACAACTCACTAAGAGAGGTATTGGATTCATGTTAAAGATCACATATCCAGATTTTAGTGCATAAGCACGTTTTAATGTCTGTAGTATCCGATTATAACAAATGCTATTTTTCTACAGTCTGTATACAAAGTAGGCATTAGCGTTCGCTTTTGTCAACGCAAAATGTCACATTGCCGCTCATGCTCGATAAAGTAGGAAAAAAGGTCGTTTTCCGAATTTCTAACTATAAAAAGTTGAGAAATGTCACTTGTCTACATTCTTAATGGGAACGTTTAGTCAGGAACTAATGGCGCTGTTGTTACTTACATATTTACCACCTCCACAAGTCAATCTCACATATGACTGCTCTGTCGGTATGTTACATAACCAAACAAAATGTATTACTGTATAAAGGAATATAGACATAAAATAGTGCATTCATTTACAAAAACGAAAGTAAAAAATGCTTAGATTATATTGAAGCAGTAACCCAAGAAGAATGGAAAATAATGATAAATTAAAATTTAAAAATATAACCGTTATTTATTGAATAGTACTGTAAGTACAATGTGTATAACGGCCGCCGGCCTTTATTTTTATCTCTCGCTAAGAGAGGTATTGGATTCATGCTAAAATTCGCATATCCAGATTTTATTGAATAAGCACGATTTAAGGATCCTAGAATCCGTTTCGTTTATAACATTTTGAAAATGATGTGTGTGTGTGTGTATGTGTGTGTGTGTGTGTGTGTGTGTGTGTGGATGTGTGTATGTGTGTGTGTGTGTGTGTGTGTGTGTGGATGTATGTATGTATGTATGTATGTATGTATGTATGTCTGGATGTTGTAGGGACGATTCCTCAAAAACTATAATCCTTAAAAAATATTTAACTGCAGTTTCTTCAATCTGACATTCCTGGGAAGAGCTGAAAAGGTTTTGGTAACAATTAAACAACCGGAAGTAGTAGTTTCTTAGAAAAATTCTTCTAAATATAAATTTTTGGGAGTTTTTTTTATATTGAAGAACATAAAATTCTCCATCTAATACACTTAAAATTTATATTATATCTTGCATAGATTAGAGATAAAGACACTATAATTTATAGAGTAAACTAATCGCAGAGGCTAAGGCACTAAGGAAACCAGTTGACAAATTCCAATGTTTATAACATAGTCTGTAAATGACATATGTCATTGTCAAATATCAACAGTTTTAATGACATTCTGATAGAAACTTCCTCATACAATGAAAAATAGATATAATTAGAATTATATGTGTGCAGAAGACATGTTAAATACAATAAAAAACAATATTTGAGTAAAGTTCTGTAATTTTTTGTTATAAAACGACGGTTCGAAAGCGAAGTGCAATACAATACTTATATGGGCTAATATGGAAATGGCGAGAGGTCTTGTGCTGCCCACACAGTTCCCTACAATTAAGGTTCACGTGTTCCTAGAAAAATAACAGCATCTTAATGGACCCTTGTCAAGGAGAATTTATAAATCAACAAAAAAATTGTTCAGTATAACAGAGAGAGAATAATTTTATTAATTTATTATTCCTAAATATTTAAATTTTATGTTATTACGTAAAATCTCGAACGCCACACGGCCGATATGCAAATAACAAACTCGGCTGATTATAAACTTCAACGTTAGTAACTATTTCGTTATGCTGGAAGACCACATTGTGACGGCTGTAGAAAAAATTTTGTGTGTGTTTCTAGCGCAAATGGACATTGCCGATTTCGAGAGAACAGTTTCTCAATCGACAATATCCTTTTTTGTGCTCTTACTACACAAATAGCTATTTTGTTTGAAATAATTCCCATAAGAAATTATTACATCTAATTTTCCTGGTAGGTAAATTTTCCGCACCCTTAACACCCTTGATCTATTACTCCAGCCTACATTGATCCAAATATAGCTCTACTTTAAAAAAAATTTCAAATCAATTTTCAATACTTTTATCAATCATCTCTTTATTCTTCCTAGCAGTACGAACTACAGAGGGCGTTAAATTCTTCTTCCCTCTAGTTGCTGGATGCAATTAAGCGCTTGGGCTCAGTTCACCTAGCCATCTAGCGAAACGGGAAGCAATTAACGGCCGTATGCACATATGCAATCGGCGATGATTCGATGCACGGTCCTGCAAGTAATTGGACTCGTCAGGACCGGCTCTAGGACATTTCCCCCTCCACCACCCACATGAGGGTCGTTAGCAGATCATGCTCACTCGCGCTGGAATTGTTTTCATTAGAGTTACTATGGTGGGAAGTAGTGGTTGGAAGGAGCTTCCAATAACATATTGGTAACAGATGTTGTTCGTATTAATTGGATTGAAAATTTCTAGGGCATATGGTTGGTAGATGCAACGACCAAGGGCGGTAAATGAGAGATAGATTATAGATCACACATAGATCAAAAGTATTCTACTAATCTAATTAAATTTGTACGAAAATACTAAAAAAGGCCCATAAACCATAACAAAAAATAATAAAATGTACACTTTACCCTTAAAGTACTACTCAATAAATAACGATTAAGATAAAAGAAACATTTTTACCTCTCGCTAAGACAGGTATTGGATTCATGCTAAAATTCGCATATCCAGATTTTATTGAATAAGCACGATTTAAGGTCCCTAGAATCCGATTATAACATTTTTAAAATGATGTCTGTGTGTGTGTTGTAGTCACGATTCCTCAAAAACTATAATATTTAACTGCAGTTTCATCAATCTGGCATTCCTGGGAAGAGCTGAAAAGGTTTTGGTAACAACCGGAAGTAGTAGTTTCTTAGAAAAATTCTTCTAAATATAATTTATTGGGAGTTTTTTTTATTAAATATTGAAGAACATAAAATTCTCCATCTAATACACTTAAAATTTTTATTATATCTTGTATAGATTTAGAGAAAAAGACACTATAATATATAGAGTAATCTAATCGCAGAGGCTAAGACACTAAGGAAACCAGTTGACAAATTGGAATGTTTATAACATAGTTTGTAAATGACACTTGTCAGTGTCAAATATCAACAGTTTTAGTGACATTCTGATAGCTTTTTCTGGGAAGTATATTTAATCTTTCTTATTGTTTTATTAATTAAATATTTGAAATTATAGGTAAAATTGCCTTAAAATATATCCATCAGAAATCTGGTTAATGAATTAGAAGAATCTCTGACATTTAAAAACTTCCTCATACAATGAAAAATAGATATAATTAGAATCATAAGTGTGCAGAAGATATGTTAAATACAATAAAAAACAATATTTGGGCAAAGTTCTGTAATATTTTGTTATAAAACGACGGTTCGAAAGCGAAGTGCAATACAATACTTATATAGCCTAATATAGAAATGGTGAGAGGTGTTTTGCTGGCCACAACAGATTTTGTAATAATTACTTTGCGAGATATTTGAATTTAATTCCAGGAATACAGATGAGGTCACACTATTGATATCTATTTCGCGCAGCCTACTACAGAAACTGTTGTGAGAAAAATAGTTATAGGTTTCTTTAAAAATCAAAATTAAACGACCTTTCTTTTAAAAATATTTAAAAAATTGGTTTATGGGCCTATTCTTGACAACATACGTTCATCTAAAATTTTACTAAAAATAAAATAAATATTATGTAGTTAATACCTGCGAAAATAGTTATGAAAAAAAGTAATAGCTCGATTCGTAGATATTCAAATTATTAAAAGAATATCATGTGAGTTTTAAGATGTTAGTAACTCGCGCATCACTTATCGGTAAAAATCGTATAATACTTGATATGAATTTAAATTTTTAAACCGCGTTATCCTATCTTTAAACATGCCAGAGTGATGGATGAAAAAAAAAAATCGATACCACGGCGATTGCAAACTGTTATAAGTATTGAAAGTTATTAGAATAAATATTATATATACAGGATGTTATCGAACTTTATGGGCATATATACTGACCAAAATAAGCAACCTGGGATCGATCTTCAATATTTTCCGAAATATAAAACAGGGAAATAGTTTTTTTTTTAAAAAAAAGTTAAATGTGGTGACCTTGGCTAATATTTAATTTTTAAGTAACTTCGTAACTATTAGGAATTGAGAAAAATGTGTCTTACAAAATTAGGGTGATTAGGTAGGAGATGACTAGCAGTGTTTTAGCGCTGTCAATCGTTTATGGATTATTTTAAACAAAAATACTTCAAATAAAATTTGCGTGCAATTAATTTTTCTATAACTGCTATTGGAAGTATTTTTCTCTAAAATAATCCATAAACGATTGACAGCGCTAAAACACTGCTAGTCATTTCCTAGCTAATCACCCTTAATCACTTGTTCATATTACCACCCATTGTATTTATATAGTCTTTTTACTGGTAAAAACAAAATTTTGTTCTATGACTATCTTCGTCAGTTTTTCTTCGATTCTAATACAAAACGATCTCTCTCTCAGAAACAGGTTAAGATCAAACCAATGTTGATTAAACTTTTTTCTACTCATTTTGATCAGTACTTTATGCCCTTAAAGTTTTAACCCGAAGTTCAATAACACCCTGCATAATATTGAAATTTTTGTGTAATTTAAATTTCTTTCATAAATTGTTTCTTTTTTTTGTTAATTATGTTTTAACAAAGGTAACTCTTTGACAGTTCATCCTAGGTAAAATATCTGATGTGGACACCACATGACTTCCTTGTACGCCTGTTACACTATACATATTTTGTTAATAATTAAAATATGTATAATAACACACCCAATCATAAAATTGCACGTATTTGACATAATTTGACATTGACATTAAATTTTCTATTTTTTTGTTATTTCTTGTCCTAATTCATAGCAAACTTAATTACAGAAACCAAAAAGTACATAATGTTTAAATTTACATATCTCGCTTATACAAAGAACTAATTTAATCATACTTGAAGTTTTCGACGCAAAATTCAATTCTCTAAAATTTTTATTTGAGGTATTTATTGTTAATTTCAATATAACACCATTTTTTTCAAGAAAAACTGATAATAGCTTCAAGTAAAGTATCACTTCCGGTTAGACTATTTTAACCAAAGTCTATTATGTTATTTCCATTGATATAAAAGTATTATATATCAAATTTGAAAAGTTTTGGATTATATTTTAATATTGTTTTTTATTAAAATCTATTATAGGTTTCAAGTAAAGTACCACTTCCGGGTATACCATTTTAACTAAAATCTATTATGTTATTCCCATTGATATAAAAGTATTATATACCAAATTTGAAAAGTTTTGGATTATATTTTAATATAGTTTTTCATTAAAATCTACTATAGGCTTCAAGTAAAGTACCACTTCCGGGTAGACATTTTTACTAAAATCTATTATGTTATTTCTATTGATATAAAAGTATTATATACCAAATTTGAAAAGTTTTGGATTATATTTTAATATAGTTTTTCATTAAAATCTACTATAGGCTTCAAGTAAAGTACCACTTCCGGGTAGACCATTTTTACTAAAATCTATTATGTTATTCCCATTGATATAAAAGTCTTATATACCAAATTTGAAAAGTTTTGGATTATATTATAATATAGTTTTTCATTAAAATCTATTATGGGCTTCAAGTAAAGTACCACTTCTGAAAGTTATGCAATGACCAAAAAGGGAGGTGCACAACTAGATGTTATAACAGTCCTAAATACAAAATTTTAACTTTCTACGGCTTCCCGTTTTTCAGTTATGCGAGATACGTACGTACGTACGTACGTACGTACGTACGTACGTACAGCCGTCACGACGAAATTAGTCAAAATGGATTCAGGGATGCTCAAAATGGATATTTCCGTTGAAATCTGGAAACCGAATTTTTTCGCGATTACAATACTTCCTTTACTTCGTACAAGGAAGTAAAAAAGAAGATATTGTCAAAAAATTGATTTTAACCTCCATTTTCCAGTATGGCGGAGTAAGCGGCATCGCACTAATGTTGCAAATTTAGAGATTTATGTGGAATGTGAAACTGTACTAAATTGCCAATTTGCAAAACTTCTGGATTTTTCTCTGGCAAAACTACCTATTGTTTGGACCAGTGTTAGACCCGACAGAGTCAATTTTTCTGTCTATAGTGGTGAATCCATGTCTTATCGGTAGTAACAAATCTTTCCATAAACATATCAGGCTCAGCTTAATAATGGAACAGCAAACAAACAAGATTCTGATCAACCGTCAGATTAAAAAAGAAAAACAGTTTTCCCATGTTAAACGCTTGTCACAGATACTCGGGTACATCCTACAAAAATTAAACGTGCATCGTTTATACGCTATATAAAACGGATAAATATGATAAAAATTTCTTTCGCATATTTAAGGAATTTATTACTTAAAATTTTTGTAGGTGCAAAAATTCCAGTCTTGAAATATTTGAAATTCCTTCCAAATAAATAAGATTGCGAAACGTTATTCAGATTTGAGATATAATTTTTCTTATCATCTCAGAATTATATATGAGATATAAAATTTCTTTATTCCGCATTATTAAATTTGTGTCATAAAAGATTATATTTTTAAAAGCTATTAAAATACAACAAGTTATTTGTGCTATAATATTTATACAGTTATTTGTGCTATAATATTTATACACCACAATTCTGATAGCTAAAATTTTGTATACGTTCGTCTACCATCTCATCTGACTCACACCTACTTTGTGGACATAATGTAAAATATATATATGAGTATTTATTGTATAAAATTGAAACAGCTTATAAACAATAACTATGTTTTATTCTATCATTATTAATCAAACAAAACTGCTATTCAAATTAGTAAACATTCCACGTAAAATAAATTGTAGTTATTGTGATTTCAACGTTATTTTTCTGTTAGTTCGTTATTTATATTGTAATTGTGTGTTCAGAATATTGTATCAATTTGTTTCCCGCACGGGAAGTAACCTTTAACAAGATTATAACGAAATGTTTAGATTTTAATTGCATTATTATTCATTAAAGATCTACCAGCAGCTTTTATTTATATGTGATTTAAGCGAAATTACCACGTTTTACCAAATGAAAACCCACGTAACAAAACTGAACGCCAATAAGCACAACCAAGACAGAAGTCATCTTTATCTTCAAATGTTACTCCCACGAATTCGTCATCTACCCATTATTGAATAATTACTACCTATCAAGTAACTGAAAATAAACTGTAAGGTGTTAGGAGGAAGTACTTGTTGATAGATAAAATGTATTAACGGATTTCTCGATTGTTCATTTTGTAGGTTATAATTTGGTTTGACGCTTCATTATATCCCGGCATGCTATAATGAGGCCCGCAGGCTAGAAAATGACGTTTATGCACGGACGTATCATAATTTGACAATTATACACGAATTTCTTTGACATAAACGTCATTTTATAGCCCGCGGGCCTCATTATAGCCCGCCGGGCTATAATGAAACGTCAAACCAAATTATAACCTACAATATAAACAATTTAAATAGGCAACATGAAAAGTTTTTATTACAAATCGAAATTTTTTATATTCTTTAATAAAAAATTAAAATTAATTTTGTGATATTTATATGGAAAGCACGGAGATACACAAAATAAAACTCAAATGATAGAACTAATAAACAAACAATAAACTGTTGTTTTCTGCTTTCATAGCAAGACTAGATACTGGATGTACGAGGACAAATTCTTTTCGATACATTTTTTCTAGCACTCATAATTTGAAAATTTTCATCCGTGCATAAAGTTTTGTATGAACCACGAGCGTAACTTGTTTTTGTGGCCTTACTGGCCTTTGACGTGATTTTATCCCTCGGCTTACGCCTCGGACTCAAAATCCCGCCGCAGGCCATAAAAGCCTCCTTACGCTCTTAATACATAAATAACTATTATGTCAAAGAAATTCGTGTATAATTGTCAAATTATGATACGTCCGTGCACAAAAATAAAAACTAATAACTTTTGGAAAATCTATGTTTTACTTAGTGTTTTGTACTCAAAAATAAGTAAAAAAATCTGTTGTGGCCAGCACAAGACCTCTCGCCATTTCCATATTAGGCTATATAAGTATTGTATTGCACTTCGCTTTCGAACCGTCGTTTTATAACAAAAAATTACAGAACTTTACGCAAATATTGTTTTTTATTGTATTTAATATGTCTTCTGCACATAAATAATTCTAATTATATCTATGTTTCATTGTATGAGGAAGTTTCTTAATGGTAGAGATTCTTCCAATTCATTAACCAGATTGGCGGTATTTCTGATGGATATATGCATTTTACCACAATTTTACCTGTAATTTCAAATATTTAATTAATAAAACAATAAGAAAGATTAAATATACTTCCCAGAAAAAGCTATCAGAATGTCACTAAAACAGTTGATATTTGACAATGACATATGTCATTTACAAACTATGTTATAAACATTGGAATTTGTCAACTGGTTTCCTTAGTGCCTTAGCCTCTGCGATTAGTTTACTCTATAAATTATAGTGTCTTTAGCTCTAAATCTATACAAGATATAATAAAATTTTTAAGTGTACCTATTAGATGGAGAATTCTATGTTCTTCAATATTTAATAAAAAAAACTCCCAAAAAATTATATTTAGAAGAATTTTTCTAAGAAACTACTACTTCCGGTTGTTCAATTGTTACCAAAACCTTTTCAGTTCTTCCCAGGAATGTCAGATTGAAGAAACTGCAGTTAAATATTTTTTAACTTTTATAGTTTTTGAGGAATCGTGTCTACAACATCCAGACATACATACACACATACACACATACACACATCCATACACACACACAGACAATTTTAAAAATGTTATAATCGGATTCTAGGAACCTTAAATCGTGCTTATTCAATAAAATCTGGACATGCAAATTTTAGCATGAATCCAATACCTCTCTTAGCGAGAGGTAAAAAACCTGGTATTATACTTTTATATTTTGTTTATTTTGTGACCCACAGTGAACATATGAAGACTTTTTCCTCTAATACTTGTCTCGAACGACTGTATTATTTACGATATTGACATTGTGTTGTGAAATATCATATATCTAGTTGTTATTTGTCACTGCGCGATCGGGTGATTTCTCTACAACAAAGCTTTATTTCTCATTCATTACCTTCTTTTTCACTATTGGTCCAATAACTCAAAATTGTCACAAGGAACTTGTTGCTCTTGTTATTTACTATTTTTCTTTTGTGGACTTTGGAAATAACGGGCAAACCAGGTGGATCGACACAACTTATAGCTGTTTCACACAATTTGTGTGCGGTTTGCCAATACGTCTAGAGAAAATTTTACCTTTGTGGTAATAATATAACAGTAATAATAGTACAATAACGAACTCTAGGTGAAACAATGTTAAATAAAGTATTAAGAAAACACTCGCTATGTTTCACAAGATTTCAGGGTCTGAATCAACTTTTCGGCCATCATTAGACGCCGGCTGTGTTCAGCTAGTAACCATAGACGCGTTTCGCTCTTGTTGGAGCTCATCAGTATGGGGTATGAGCTACAACAAGAGCGAAACGCGTCTATGGTTACTAGCTGAACACGGCCGGCGTCTGATCATGACCGAAAGGTTGATTCAGACGGTGATATCTTGTGAAACGATTGAAACGTGGCGTGTATTTTCTAATACTTTATTAATAAAGCAGTGCAAAAGGTACAATCTATGTATAGATCGTGCCAACTTTTAGTGTTATAGACTTGACTTACTAATCGATAGGTTATTCCTTTCGCAGCATGAGATTTGCTACATATTGGAAAGGACCGAATAAACTAAATATTACATTTTTTATTCTAAACGTACCATGGGATTTAATGTAATTTCTTTCGAACGAATTAAGGGTCAATGAGATCTGTAATCTTCAGAAGAGTAATAGATACAGTTTTAAGTTAAAATTTAGTTTTGTTTAAACTTAGTTTGAAACTTGAAAATGTGGAGACCATGGTTAGATTAGAAGTAAATACAAAACAAATTATTATTATTTTTATTATTATTATTATTATTATTATTATTATTGTGTCGATACATTTTGTGTAACATATATATCCATACTTTTTACCTGTCGCTAAGAGAGGTATTGGATTCATGCTAAAATTCGCATACCCAGATTTTATTGAATAAGCACGATTTCAGGTCCCTAGAATCCGATTATAACATTTTTAAAATGATGTGTGTGTGTGTGTGTGGATGTGTGTGTGTGTGTGTGAATGTATGAATGTTGGAGGGACGATTCCTCAAAAACTATAAGACTTAAAAAATATTTAACTACAGTTTCTTCAATCTGACATTCCTGGGAAGAGCTGGAAAGGTTTTGGTAACAATTGAACAACCGGAAGTAATAGTTTCTTAAAAAATTCTTCTAAACTAATCGCAGAGGCCAAGGCACTAAAGAAACCAGTTGACAAATTCCAATGTTTATAACATGACACATGTCATTGTCAAATATTAACAGTTTTAGTGACATTCTGATAGCTTTATCTCGGAAGTATATTTAACTTTTCTTATTGTTTTATTAATTAAATATTTGAAATTATAGGTAAAATTGTGGTAAAATGCATATATCCATCAGAAATACCGCCAATCTGGTTAATGAATTGGAAGAATCTCTGACATTTAGAAACTTCCTCATATAATGAAAAATATATATAATTAGAATTATGTGTGCAGAAGACATGTTAAATACAATAAAAAACAATATTTGAGTAAAGTTCTGTAATTTTTTGTTATAAAACGACGGTTCGAAAGTGAAGTGCAATACAATACTTATATAGCCTAATATGGAAATGGCGAGAGGTCTTGTGCTGGCCACAACAGAATTTTCATTTTTATTGTTATGTAAATTGTTGTAATTAATATACATTTTTATTGTCAATTAAAATATTTTTATATTAATGTTTAATACTTTTTATTTTCAAATCCCAGTTTATGAATAAATATTTTTTAAAGCAATTGTGTACTTATTTTTTCTTGATATTAAAATATCAGAAATTATATAAATACGGCCCAGAAATTTTTAATTAACATCCTTCTTAAGAACTACCTGCAGCGAGGTTCTTCTGGAGTCAATAGCACTAAAAGTTGGCACGACCTATATATATATATCAGCCGACTTCTTCTTCTTCTAAAAGACATTCATCTACTTAACACCTTCGCTGCCAAGCGGTCATTTTAAAATTGTCCCTGCAGACCAGACCTGGTACCTTATAACAGGGTTAATTCTATGTAGTTTGGTAGTTTCATTTTTATTTTATCTTTATTCAGTAATTAGTTATTAATAAAAATACGAGCGGACACCGGTGTCTGCCGTTGGCGCAGTATTATTACATACTGGCTTTTAGATCTCAAGGCGCCATAGCGGACACATTTTTTCTTTTTTCCTGCGCCACAACAGACACCTTTAGCGGACACAATGGAATCGGCGGACACGAATAAACTTGTATGGACAATATGCGCAATAATGTTGAATTGTTGTATTCTGCAAGTTTCTTTTCATCAGAGTAGTATAATCTGTCATTAGGGTTATATCTAAATCATGTCAGAACGTGCGAAAAAAATTGTAAATATGGCTATGGAGATGCTTTCTCTCCTTTTAATATAACTTATTTTGTATAAAATTGTAACGTTATTAATAAAGGATTTATATTTACTTTTCACAAACTGTTTTTTATAATACTGATTTACTCACATATGTATACCTGATTTTTTTACCGTGTCCGCTTGGCCTCTTAAAATAAAATCATTAATTTATCTTCTGTACGTCAGAGCGTACACAAATATCGGACACATCTCTAAAACTGACACTATAAGACATATCGAAAAACCAAGATAGTCAAAGAATCCTAGAGCGCCACAGCAGACACATATTCAATGCTTCTTCCAATACATTTTGTCTGCTTGGTGTAAAGCGAAAAAAACACGGGCGGTCACCGGTGTACGAAATATCACGTTGTCCGCCATGGCAGCGAAAGTGTTAAAAGTCTTTATCTTAATCATTACTTTACCGCATAGATAATTATTACTATCACTATAATGTAACAAAACTGTACCAGGTTCCAAATGACCCAAAAAGTTGAAGGATCCTTAAATAAAAAAAATCTGTTGTGGCCAGCACAAGACCTTCCGTCAATTCCATATATTTTGTACAAATCCCATACCAAAAGGTCCTTGGAACAGATTCTATATAATATCATGTAAAATTGAACACGAACACATACTATTTTTTACAAATTCCATACCAAAAGTTCATTTAAAAAGGTTCTATAAATCCAATAAAATTATAGCATAAACTACACTAAGTAATGTCCTTCCATCTTCTCTTTGGCCTTTCTCTGCGTGTCACTTGCTAGCAACACTATGACATACCAATTTTAGATCCTATACTTTTTTCCACATTTGGTTTTGCACTTGCAACTGACATCTGTCAATTATTTTTTTTTTGAATAATTATGTCAGCTGTTTCCATGATAAATAACAAAGCTTACTAATTTTTGAAAATTAATTTCTTTATAATGCTTTAACTCTACATCTATTGAATATGAAGGAAAATGAATAATCAAACCATATAGAAAAGAGTATTTTCTTTAATAAATATAATAACAAAATGTCAAAAAATAATATTTAACTGCGTTTTTTTAAGAAAAACTGTTAAAAACTTCAAAAAAGGGTACTTCCGGTGGATCGATTATAACCAAAATCTAATCAACTCTTCATATGGATGTACAGAAGAGGAATACGAAAGAATTATAATTTTTAGAATTGTAGTATTGGAGTTATCGTCGGAGAAAAATTTGTCACACACGGACACACATACACACACACACACACACACACACACACACACACGGACACACATACACACACACACACACATACATACATACAGACATCATCTTAAAAATAGTAAATTTGTATTGTAGGGACCCTAAAACGTGCTTATTCATTAAAAACTCACCACCGAATTTTTTGACCAAAGACAATACCTTCCTTACCTAAAGGTGACGGAAGGTAAAAATCTTGTCTTATGCGGTAGGGAAGAAATGCTCCGGGCTGATATGATATCTGGCAGCGTACGATATACAGAGATATCTTGAGATCGAGTGCGTGTTAAATTCTTGGTAGATTTATGCTCGTTGCTGCCGCAGATGTCAAATACTGTCATGACGCGGGGTTATTTATTACGCCCGCGCTGTTTCCAGAACTTTTCATATTAAAACTCAACTGAGATATTGAAATTCTTCTTCAGTTTTAATTCTTAATACAAATCTCCAGCTGTTACAAGTCCTTTAATATCACACCACACTCAGATTTCAAATTTGATTTTATTGTAATTTTGATTAAATATGTAGCTATAATACTTTCATTTCATTCTGCCTCAAATCATGTACATTCGTACTTGAATTGTTATTCCAGTAATTATCAAATGAAAAAATCTGTTGTGACCAGCAAAAGACCTTTCGTTAATTTGATGTATTTGTACAAATCCCATACCAAAAGTTCATTGGAAAAGATTCTATAAATCTAATAAAATTATAACATGAACATATACTAGGTAAATTGCACTTGACACTGACAATCAAATAATATTATTACCAAGTTTATATTTCTACCAATTTTTGAATTATTGCCCCAAAAGTCAATAAACCCCACATTTAGATAAAAACATCAAAATTTTAAAAAATCTAAATTTTATGCATCTAGATACTTTTCAATGCGCTGATTCCAAATTTTGAAACCGCAGGTCGATATCTCTTTGCGTTCTCGAGATATTTAGATTCAAAGTTTTGCTCAAAACTGCCCATTTTTGGGTAATAACCCAAAAATGGGTCGAGATATGAATTTGGCGACAACACCATTCGATTCTACGGTCAAAATTACATAAGTACACACCAATTTTCAGATTTTTTGAACACCGAATACAATCTCTAAAGCAAAATAACTGAAAATGGCCAAAAATCGCAAAAATCTTAAGGGGTACCCCTTACGATTTTTTCAGATTTTGGCCATTTTCAGGGGTTTTCAAGATTTTATTCATAAAAAATGAACCGGTCTGACAAAAATTATGAAAATTGGTACACTTATGTAGTTTTGCCCGTAGAATCGAATGGTGATGTCGCCAAATTCATATCCCGACCCATTTTTGGGTTATTACCCAAAAATGGGCAGTTTTGAGAAAAACTTTGAATCTAAATATCTCGAGAACGAAAAGAGATATCGACCTGCGGTTTCGAAATTTGGAATCAGCGCATTGAGAAGTATCTAGATACATAAAATTTAGATTTTTGAAAATTTTAAAGTTTTTATCTATATGTGGGGTATATTGACTTTTGGGGGCAATAATTCAAAAATGGGTAGAGACATAAACTTGGTAGTAATATTATTTGACTGTAAAGAGAATGTTACGTAAATTGTACCTATGCATTTTTAGAGTATTTGAACAACTGTGTGAATTTTTAGAAATAAAAGTATTGAAATAAAAATGGATAAATGCTATAAAAATATGGAAAATATTATATGTATCCAATAAAATTATAACACGAACACATATCATTTTCTACAAATTCCATACTACAAGTTCCTATGAAAAGATTATATAAATCCAATAAAATATAACATGAACATACACTATGTAAATTGCACTTATGAATTCCTTCTTTCTTCTTCAGCTTTCTCCAATTTTATTAGGTGTCACTGTTTCTTACCCTTCTCTTCCACACATTCCTGTCTAACGCATCTTCATCACACAGTTCCTCCTCTCTCTGAAGTGGCCAGCACATTACCTTCCGTCAATTCTATGTATTTTGAACAAATCTCATACCAAAAGTTTATTGGAAAAGATTCTATAAATCTAATAAAATTATAACATGAACACACACTAGGTAAATTGCACTTGACACTGACATCTGTCAATTAGAATTATTTGAATGTATCAGCTGTTTTTACGATTATAGCAAAGCTGGTTGATTTATTTAATTGCGTTTTTGTCAATAAATATTGTTAAGTACTGCAAATAAAGGAACTTCCGGTTGTTCAATTATAACCAAAATCTAATCAGCTCTTCATGTGGATATAAAGGAGAGAAATGCAAAAGAATTATAATTTTTAGAATTGGAGTTATCGTTCGAGTAATTTTTGTCACACACTCATACAGACAGACCCACACACGCACATATAGATATAATCGTAAAATTAATAAAATCATATTCTAGGGACCCTAAAACGTGCTTTTTCATTAAAAAACTCACCAGCGAATTTTGACTAAAGACAATACCTTCCTTACCTAAAGGTGACGGAAGGTAAAAATATTATAGTGGAATGATATATGAAAAATAATAATTTAAAATCTGGTTCCTTCATTCTCACCTCCGGCGTACCACAAGGTTCCAATCTTGGACCCTTTTCCTTCTACCTTTTTATTAATCAAGATTAATGATATTTTTGGTTCAGTTAAACATTTGGAGGTCTTATCAAATATATGCAGATGATTAATAATATGATATATTTTGTGATACGCCAACTTGTTTATATTACTTAAATTTTATCACCCATTACAAAATTCCTTGCATCGCTAAACATGCCTCCTCTTTCATCTCATCAAACAAAACCCCATCGCAAACAAAGCCATAAAACAAGAGAATGCAGCCTACTGCACATCTTGGAAGGCTATGGCATGTAAACGTTTAGTTTAGAGAAGCGTTGACAAGATGGCGATCTTGTTATCGTTACGTCATTGCGATGTTGCCGTTGCGGCATGTGACGTAAAATGTTAATAAAACGTCGACGCCGTAAAGTGACGCTCACTGAATGCGACAACCCAGTGGCGGCTCGTCACAACCAACTTAGGGGAGTTGACAATGAGTATGAGATGATATGTCAGCTGGAGTTTGAGATATGTAAGGGGATGACTGAAGAATTATTAATGTCATCAGGGGGTAATTTCAACAGTGAAAATTGACTACTTGTATTGATACTTTTGAAGTTGAATTTTATCGCAATATATTTTAAGGGAAAGTACATCCATCAACACAAAAGAAAACTATCTAAATTGTAGTCAAATTATCTAAACAAATTCCTTATTTTCTTAGTCTACTAATTGCTGATTTAGTTAAATTTTATAAATTTGTAATAACATATTATAGTAAAATTAAATACAAAATTAGATGACATGACTACATTTATATCGTAATAAATAATGAACTAAATATAAATAAAGAAATTAACAAAATATCAGGGTTGGCCTGATTTAAATCATTTCAAATGATTTTTTTTAAAAAATCACTGATTTTTATCACAGATAAAAAAAAGATTCAAATTGTAATAAAAATGAATTTATTTACTACAAAAGTATAAGTAACAACAAAAATATGGACTGTATTCGAATTCTAACAGATTACTGATTACATGTTTTGACCTATTTCATTTAGGTATGTATTGTTTAAAAACACGCGCGCGCGTGTGTTCGTTATATACTTACCTACTAAATTTATGCAAAAATTCAAACGCATCTTTTGGGGTTTATTACAGATTTCGTTTTCGTTTATGAAATAAAATATTTATATTGCTTTTAAAACAATTAAAAAAGTACAATAACACCACTTGATTTTTAAAAATATAAAAAAATCAAAAAATCATGATTTATTTGATTTTTTTTTAAATCAATGATTTTTGATTTTTATAAATAAATCATTATTTTTTCCAACCCTGCAAAATATGTATTTAAATTTTCTATTTAATTTACCTAATATTTTAGATAAATTACAAAATATTTATTATCTGTTTAGGATTAGTTAAAATGCTAAAGTAAGATATGTAAACTATACTAAATTATTAGACATAGTGCTTAATAAAATAATATGTAATTATAATAAGACAAAATGTTTCATACATTTTTTTTTTGTTTTTTACCTCTCGCTAAGAGAAGTATTGGATTCATGCTAAAATTCGCATATCCAGATTTCAGTGAATAAGCACGATTTAAGGCCCCTATAATCCGATTATAACATTTTTAAAATGATGTCTGTGTGTATGTGTGTGTATGTGTGTCTGTATGTGTGTATGTCTGGATGTTGTAGACACGATTCCTCAAAAACCATAAGACTTAAAAATTGTTTAACTATGGATTCCTCAATCTGATATTCCTGGGAAGCGCTGAAAAGGTTTTGGTAACAATTGAACAACCGGAATTAGTAGTTTCTGAGAAAAATTCTTCTAAATATAATTTTTTGGAAATTTTTGTTATTAAATATTGAAAAACATAAAATTCTCCATCTAATGCACTTAAATTTTTTATTATATCTTGTATAGATTTAGAGATAAAGACACTATAATATATAGAGTAATTTAATCGCAGAGGCTAAGGCACTAAGGAAACCAGTTGACAAATTCCAATGTTTATAACATAGTTTTTAAATGACACACGTCAGTATCAAAAATCAACAGTTTTAGTGACATTCGTACAGCTTTTTCTGGGAATTATATTTAATCTTTCTTATTGTTTTATTAATTAAGTATTTGAAATTATAGGTCAAATTGCATATATCCATCAGAAATACCGCCAATCTGGTTAATGAATTTTAAGAATCTCTGACATTTAGAAACTTCCTCATACAATGAAAAATAGATATAATTAGAATTATATGTGTGCAGAAGACATGTTAAATACAATAAAACACAATATTTGGGTAAAGTTCTGTAATATTTTGTTATAAAACGACGGTTCGAAAGGGAAGTGCAATTCAATACTTATATAGCCTAATATGGAAATGGCGAGAGGTCTTGTGCTGGCCACAACAGATTTTTTTTTTTTTGTAGTCTATTTACTAACATTTTGTTCTATCACTATCATTGTCAGGTTTTCTTCGATTTTTCATTTATTTCGGAAACAGTTGAGGATCAGACGTAAAAATAATAAAATCGATTGTTAAAATAAAAAGAAAAAAAGCTACAGAAATTCTACGAAAAAGAAAATAATAATTTTATTACTCTAAACTTGTTACATATTTTTTATTTGATTTGCTACCCTTGCGTTTTGTAAATCAAATAATCTTCTCCCCCCTCCCCCTGAATGTAATAAAAAAAAAACAATTTTTTCGCTTCATCTCCGTCTTATTATTTCCCACGATTCTATAATAAGCGAAACTTGGAAAACACATTATTCAAATAAGGTTGAAAAGCTTAATAATTTCGATGACAGAAACATGTTCTAAATAAATAGATTGCAGTACATAACTTGTATATAAAGTTACTGCATTGCACAATACAAAGATGATACAACAAAAACAACAAACTACTTGTCAACAACAAAGTGAATTAACACTTCGCATTGAAACATTGCAGAATTTCTCAAACTTTCCATATCAAGCTAAATGAGGCTAAATCCGCTGGCTAACATTTCACAATCGGGGATTTAAGTTGTCGTATTGTAGAACTGCTGGACTAATATATGAAAACTGTGTCAATACCGGTAACCGGTAATCCTACCGCATAAATCTATATGCATAATCTTAAAAAGAAATATATATTTTTTAAATTTATGATAAAATACGTGACATAAACTGACAGTACCTCAGAAAGGTCTGTAACAAATTTTAAAAAGAATAATAGTTATTTGTGTATTAAGAGCGTAAAGTGATACTTTGTCGCTTAAAAAAAGCCTGCAATCTTTCGAAAGCGACAATGATAATTTACGCTCGTAACATACACTTTTTACCTTCCGTCACCTTTAGGTAAGGAAGGTATTGTCTTTGGTCAAAAAATTCGGTGGAGAGATTTTAATGAATAAGCACGTTTTAGGGTCCCTACAATACGAATTTACTATTTTTAGGATGATGTCTGTATGTATGTGTGTGTGTGTGTCCGTGTGTGTGTATGTGTGTCCGTGTGTGACAAATTTTTCTCCGACGATAACTCCAATACTATAATTCTAAAAATTATAATTCTTTCGTATTCCTCTTCTGTACATCCATATGAAGAGTTGATTAGATTTTGGTTATAATTGATCCACCGGAAGTACCCTTATTTGAAGTTTTTAACAGTTTTTCTTAATAAAACGCAGTTAAATATTATTTTTTGACATTATGTTATTATATTTATTAAAGAAAATACTATTCTCTCTATGGTTTGATTATTCATTTTCCTTCATATTCAATACATGTAGAGTTAAAGCATTATAAAGAAATTAATTTTAAAAATTAGTCAGCTTTGCTATTTATCATGGAAACAGCTGATACATTCAAAATTCTAAATGACATATATGTGTTGCAAGTGCAAAACCAAATAGGGAAAGTATGGGATGAAAAATTAGTATTTCATAGTGGTCCTCTCAAGTGACATGCAGTGAAAGGTTAAAAAGAAGATGGAAGGACTGTATCGCAGAAGACTTTAGAAAGGAAGGACTGTGTGAAGAAGATGCGTTGGATAGGAATGAGTGGAAGAGAAGAGGAAACAACGACCCCTAATAAAATAGGGGAAAACTGAAGCAGAAAGTAAAACGTGTCAAGTACATTTTTCTTAGTGTATGTTTATGTTATAATTTTATTGGATTTATAGAACCTTTTCAAATGAACTTTTGGTAAGAAATTTGTAAAAAATAGTATGTGTTCGTGTTCGATATTACATGATATTATATAGAAACTGTTCCACGGTCCTTTTGGTATGGGATTTGTGCAAAATACATCGAATTGACGGAAGGTTTTGTGCTGGCCACAACAGATTTATTTAGGTTCATTCGATATTTGTAAAAAAAATTGAGTAGCAGGAAGTAAAGAGAAATACATCTAATATAATTTTCAGTGCAGGAATTAATATTATAATTTGTAAAAAGTGTACAATCTATTTTAATATTGTAAATAATTAAATAATAGTTATTTATGCAACAAGTGTAAAAAGCATAGTCTTATTTCACGAATAGGAAAGTTTGACCGAACAAGCCGTAGGCTAGTTCATCAAATCCTGAGTGAAATAAGACACTTTTAACTCGAGTTGTATACAATTTTTTGTTTCGTATGCAATAAAAGTGTGAAAAAATGCCCTAACGTTTCATTATTTCACTCTGTAGTGTTAAAAGAAGTACATAATTTTTTTTACAATTTTATTATGTTAAAAAAAATACATACTTTATAAATCCATTTTAATGAAAAAAATCTGTTGTGGCCAGCACAAGACCTTCCGTCAATTCCATGTATTTTGTACAAATCCCATACCAAAAGGTCCTTGGAACAGATTCTATATAATATCATGTAAAATCGAACACGAACACATACTATTTTTTACAAATTCCATACCAAAAGTTCATTTGAAAAGGTTCTATAAATCCAATAAAATTATAACATAAACTACACTAAGTAATGTCCTTCCATCTTCTCTTTGGCCTTTCCCTGCATGTCACTTACGAGCAACACTATGAGATACCAATTTTAGATCCTATACTTTTTTCCATATTTGGTTTTGCACTTGCAACTGACATCTGTCAATTAAATTTTTTTGAATAATTATGTCAGCTGTTTCCATGATAAATGGCAAAGCTGACTAATTTTTCAAAAATTAATTTCTTTATAATGATTTAACTCTACATCTATTGAATATGAAGGAAAATGAATAATCAAACCATATAGAGAAGAGTATTTTGTTTAATAAATATAATAACAAAATGTCAAAAAATAATATTTAGCTGCGTTTTTTTAAGAAAAACTGTTAAAAACTTCAAATAAGGGTACTTCCGGTGGATCAATTATAACCAAAATCTAATCAACTCTTCATATGAATGTACAGAAGAGGAATACGAAAGAATTATAATTTTTAGAATTATAGTATTGGAGTTATCGTCGGAGAAAAATTTGTCACACACGGACACACATACACACACACGGACACACACACACACACACACACACACACATACATACAGACATCATCTTAAAAATAGTAAATTCGTATTGTAGGGACCCTAAAACGTGCTTATTCATTAAAAACTCACCACCGAATTTTTTGACCAAAGACAATACCTTCCTTACCTAAAGGTGACGGAAGGTAAAAAGTGTACTTTTTTTAACAGATGTAAAAAAAATATTTATTTATATTGCGAGCAAGCGAAGAAGTTCATTTTTATACAGTGTTATGTTTCATTATGAAATCTGATATATGCCGAGACGCCAGTAATCTTATTTGTCATTTGTAAATGGTGTGACAATTTCCAGAGAACACATTGATTTTTACTTTTTTACAAAATTTTGAACTGTGACGTTATTGGTCAGTTTTAAAGGCCTCCAGTTCTTGTAAAAAGCATTAATTAATTAAAAAATTAATAAAATTCAACATAAGACTGTATTGAGAGCTTCTTGACTGGATGGATGTTTGGGATATTTGAAAAAAGTCCTGGATTGCAGTCAATGATAATTTATTTCAAAATCGTCCTCTACAGGTTTCGGCAAGTCATTTGCCTTCTTCAGGAGCTATAAATTACTTTAATGTACAAAGTGTTAATCCTGTTTTACAATTTTTGTTACAACTTACGTGATTTTGTTTTAATAATAGTAAATTTTGTACAGAGTGACATTAATATTTTCTGAATATATAAATAAATAAAGATATACTCTTACCATATTTTTGGACGACGCTGTATATACTGTGTTACACTGTTAATATAAAGTTTAATGTTGTATAGATATTAATTGCAAATTAATATTAAACTACATCAAAAAATCTAATTGAGCATGTATTGCTCTTATCCGACAATTATGTTTGTAATTCTAATTTTCAATTACCAAAATAATTGATTAATTATAAATTGGTATTGGTGAAATCAAAACTAAATTACAAATTAATTGCAATACAACACTTTGTCATTTAATAATTTATTTAGAAACACAAGCGCACAAAGCTTGGTTGCTGAAATTTTTGATTAACGGAGGGCATGTGTGATATCCATTTTACATGTGTGCTCATTCATATAATAGACGCATTTTACGGTTGTACAATTATTGCAATTCGTTTGTAATTGTAATCATATTGATTAATTATAAATTTTAATTAATATTTGCGTGTGTGCGACATACTTGCGGGGAATTTATAACATTAAATATTTTCTTTGTGCGCATATAATAATTGAATAACATATTATTTGTATGCAATTTGGATATGTGGTTTTCTCTCTGCAATTATCTATATTTTCAAATGAATTTTTTGGTTAACCACATTTGGAAATTAATTTATACACAGAATTGGACTACAAATAATAATAGGTTTGTTCGCAAAACGAAATATGCAACTAATTATCAATTTTTCAGTACGCGTGCGTAGTTTGAAACTGGTTTCAAACTCGAAATTTTTGGGTTCTGCCAACAGAATGGGGGATTCCAGCTCAATCGAATTAAAGGAAAATAGTAAAAAAATACGAATGTATATGCTGAATATCGAATATTAATAAAAAAAAAATGAAATGGTATAATTGAGATATTTCGAAAAAAAGGGTTTTTTTGTTATAGCGCTTCGACACCAATATGAAATCTATATATAATATTTTGATTTGCAACCGAAAGACCGCCTATACATGCATTACAAATAGCGTGTTAGGAGGTGGGGATTACTACCAATGGAAGTTAAAAAATTCATATTCGAAAGGAGGGGCTAACATCCCAAACAGTTTTTATTTTAACATAAATTTCTTGCATTAAACTTAATAATTTAAATACACCTGTAATTATAAAGTATGTAGACTTATACAGTGTTATAATATTCATTTATTTTTATGTAAATATAACTTAAAATAGCATATATTTCAAGAACATTTAGGTCCATGATGAAAACAGTTTGATATAAAAACACATAAATGTGACGTCACGTCAATCTTTTCAAAATTCGGGAGACCATAACTCGCTTATTAATAGGAATTTTTTCACCGGATTTTCATCAATAGTCTTAGTTTTCCTAATATTTTCAGATGAAATTATAAAAAAAAAAAATGGTGGAATCCCTCATCAAAGGTTATTGTTAGTATTACTACTATTTGGAGTGAACAAAAATGTTTTTAACTTATGTTGATTGTTGTTATTTCGTTGTGACATAATGAAATTATAATCTTACTTTATTGTTTAAAATTTACTACCTGCGTTTATTTCTGGTTCTCTTAAATTTACACTCGAGAATCTACATGACAATATAGCAAATCATAGGCTGGAACTTTTTCGAGTGTCTGGGCTATGTAAATTGCACTTGACACTTTCTTCTTCCTTCCTGAACTTTCTCCAATTTTATTAGGGGTCCCTGTTTCTTACTCTTCTCTTCCACTCATTCCTGTCCAACGCATCTTCTTCACACAGTTCTTCCTCTCTCAAGTATTTTGCGATACAGTCCTTCCAACTTCTCTTTCGCCTTCCTCATACTCCCGGCATTCTGATCCTATACTTTCCATATTTGGTTTCGCACTTGCCACTGACATCAGTTAATTAGAATTTTTTGCATACATCAGCTGTTTCCATGATAAATAGCAAAGCTGACTGATTTTTGAAAGTTAATCTCTTTATAATGCTTTAACTCTATATCTATTGAATATGAAGGAAAATGTATATTCAAACCATATAGAGAAGAGCATTTTCTTTAATATTTGTAACATAAAATGTCAAAAAATAATATTTAACTGCATTTTTTTAAAGAAAAACTGTTAAAAATTTCAAATTAGGGTACTTCCGGTAGATTAATTACAACCAAAATCTAATCAGCTCTTTAAATGAATGTAAAGAAGAAAAATACGAAAGAATTATAATTTTTAGAATTGTAGTATTTGAGTTATCGTCGGAGAAAAAATTGTCACACACGGACACACATACAGATATCATCTTAAAAAAAATCTGTTGTGGCCAGCACAAAACCTTCCGTCAATTCGATGTATTTTGTATATATCCCATACCAAAAGTTCGTTGAAAAAGATTCTATATATCCTGCAAAATTGTAACAAGAACACACTATTTTTTACAAATCCATACTGAAAGTTCCTTTGAAAAGATTATAAAATCCAATACAATTATAATACGAATACGAACGTATGTACATTATATATTGCACTTAACACTTCCTGCTTCTTCAACTTTTACCTATTTTATTAGAATTTGCTGTTTCTTACTCTTCTCTTCTACTCATTCCTGTCCAACGCATCTTCATGACACAGTTCTTCCTCCCTCAAATCTTCTGTTATACAGTCCTTCCATCTTCTCTTTTGCCTTTCTCGCACTCCTGGCATTATAAATTCCTATCTTGAGACGAGGCCGCAAATGCAAGTCACTGGCGAGGGACACCGTCACTTATATCACTTTCAGATCATATACTTTCCACTTTGGTTTTGCACTTGACACTGACATCTGTCAATTAGAATTTTCTGAATATAGGTATCTGATGTTTTCATAATTTTTGCAAAGCTGACTGATTTTTGAAAGTTTATCTCTCTTAATCTCTCTATAACTCTATATCTATTGAATATGAAGGAAAATGTATAATCGAAACGTATAGAGAATAAGATAATCTTTCTATTGATAATCACATAAAATATCGGAAATGATAATTAACTGCGTTTTTTCAAGAAAAACTGTTAAGAACTTTAAATAAAGGTACTTCCGGTTGACCAGTTATAACCAAAATCTAATCAGCTTTTCATAGGGTTGTAAGGAAGAATAATACGAAAGAATCATAATTTTTAGAATTGTAGTTTTGGAGTTATCGTCGGAGAAAAATTTGTCACATACACACGGACACACACACGGACACACACACACACACACACACACACACATATATACACACACATACAGACATCATCGTAAAACCAGTAAAATCGTATTGTAGGGACATTAAAACTGCTTATTCATTTAAAACTCCCCATCGAATTTTTTGACCAAAGACAATACCTTCCTTACCTAAAGGTGACGGAAGGTAAAAAGTAGGCTAATATAGGGTCGTTGTCACGTAGCGCATCTAGCGGATGTTCAAGGAAACACGTATCACTCGGAATCACAAAAACAATGAAATAAATTGCAAGTGGAATAACAAGTATTTTTTAAATCGTGCCTTAAATACATTGTTCTTCTAATACCTCACACGTCACAACTCAACTTTCTGTACATTTTGGTGGAGTGTCCTCGTACATCATCGCTTCTGCCTTCTCTCTTCTTCTCGCATATTTTTGTATGTTGTGTTCCGCTCCACGCAACGTGCAAATTTAATTAAGAATCATTAAATTTTAACGCAATACAGACGCGGTTCGCAGCTTCCATTCAGGCTTTATGCGCACGCGTAAAGGAAAATGATGTATACATGCGAAAGAGCGCCATACCTTTATTGATTGGTTGATAAAAATGTAACAGAGGTAGAAGAGAGTACAGAATGAGAGATTGGTACAGAGAAAATGAAAGTACAATGAATTATTTTCTTGAAAAAATCGATTGTATGTAGTTTAAGTTCTAGTTTCTTTATATTGAATATGAAACAGGAATTTTACTTTCAGTTTCATTATTCTGAAATTCTTTGTTTAAAATATTAGTTTTAAGAAAACAAGAATGGCTGCAGATATCTTTACAAATTTGTTCTTCTTATTAAAGAAGAACTTTAGATGGTAAGTACTATACGCACGTACAATAACTTAAACTCAGGGCCGGTTCAAGATATACAGGCGCCCTGAGCCAAAAGTCAATATACCCCACATTTAAATAAAAACTTCAAAATTTTCAAAAATGTAATTTTTATGTATCTAGATAATTCTTAATGCGCTGATTCCAAATTTTGAAACAGCAGGTCGATATCTCTTTTCCTTCTCGAGATATTTAGATTCAAAGTTTTACTCAAAACTGCCCATTTTTGGGTTATTACCCAAAAATCGGTTGATATGAATTTGGCGACAACACCATTTGATTCTACGGGCAAAATTACTTAAGTACACCAATTTTCAGAATTTTTGAACATCGCATACAGTCTCTAAAGTAAAGTAACTGAAAATGGCCAAAAATCGCAAAAATCTAAGGTGTGCCCCTTGCGATTTTTTCAGATTTTTACCATTTTCAGGGGTTTTCAAGCTTTTATTAATAAAAAATGAACCGGTTGGATAAAAATTATGAAAATTGCTATACTTATGTATTTTTGTCTGTAGAATCGAATGGTGTTGTCGCCAAATTCATATCTTGGCCCATTTTTTTGTTATTACCCAAAAATGGGCAGTTTTGAGCAAAACTTTAAATCTAAATATCTCGAGAACGAAAAGAAATATCGACCTGCGGTTTCAAAATTTGGAATCAGCGCATTAAGAAATATCTAGATACATAAAAATTAGATTTTTGAAAATTTTTATCTAAATGTGGGCTATATTGACATTTTGGGGCAATAATTCAAAAATTTCGCCCAGAGCACATTTGTTCGTTTTGTTGTTCTGTGTTGATCTGCGATGTTCGCTCATCCGGATCTTCGAATATCGTTATTTAGTTCCTACGTATGTAGTTTTGTAATTTTCAGTGGAGCAATGAACTTTATAAACCTCATTTGATTTGTCATTCTTGTCCACTAGGTCCTTCAGCTTGCTGTAAAGCATGCCTACTGTCCAAATGGACTTATGCAATATCAATATTGAGTTCATTATTTAGCATTTTATTTAACTTCGGCGCCAGACATTCGGCAAGGCGTAAAACTTTTCGCGGTCAATAAAATAAAATTTCAAGATTCGTCATTTCTATAAGTAATTGAAAAGCACTGCTACAATCAATTTATAAAGTGTGGTACAAGAATTCCGATTGCCAGTGGTTCAGTTCTCATTTTTAGCTCGTCCTTCTATCGTTGTCTTTGTCTTCAGATCCTTTAAGGATGTCCGCAAATGGATACACATTTGTAAAAAGAACGGGTGCATTTGAACAGAAGCAAAAATACTAAGGAAATTTTGTTGAAAAACAACAAAGAGTAGTTCATTTTCTCTTGGTTCTAATTTGAGAAATGGGGATACTTACACTAAACCTACTAAAACAGTTGGTTTGATGGGTATTTCAAACGTAATGTGGGGATAGGAGTTTCTTTAACTCATATAGGTACCTACAGGGAATTATGCCCGGTTTCTCCACAGCAACTTCAGTTGTTGATTATTAAAGTGCTACTTAGGGCCAGTTTTACAATCTCCAGTTAGATTTTAACTGTCAGATAAATAAAATATTGAAACGAAATGAACTGTCAAATGACAAGTTGATCGTGGCTGTCAATAATTCGATTAAATATTGTTTATTTAAGTTGCAGTTAAAATTCTAACTGGAAAATTTAAATGCGAACTTAACTTATGTCGTAAATTATGTTGGCAACAGCGTAATGCTGCTCTTTGATTGGTCAGTTTGAAATTTAGCGATTCAAAACAAAATACCGGCTGTCATTGTGTTTATCAGATTTTATTTATTGAACAATACGAATATATGGATTTACGGATTTCCCTAATTTTGTTATTTATCTTTAATATTTTTATACGGAGCACCACGAAATAAATTTACCCCGACTTACTGATATTTCAACTGACATATGACACATTAAAAAATCTGTTGTGGCCAGCACAAAACCTTCCGTCAATTCGATGTATTTTGTACATATCCTATACCAAAAGTTCCTTGAAAAAGATTCTATATATCCTGTATAATTGTAACACGAACACACTATTTTTACATATCCATACTGAAAATTCATTTGAAAAGATTCTAAAATCTAATAAAATTTTAATACGAATACGAACGTACATTATGTATTGCACTTAACATTTCCTCCTGCTTCAACTTTGCCCTATTTTATTAGAAGTCGCTGTGACACAGTTCTTCCTCTCTCAAATCTTCTGCTATACAGTCCTTCCATCTTCTTTTTTGCCTTTCTCGTACTTCTGGCATTATAAGTTCCTATCTTGAGACGAGGCCGCAAATGCAAGTCACTGGCGAGGGACACTCTGTCACTTATATCACTTTTAGATCATATACTTTCCACTTTGGTTTTACACTTGACACTGACATCTGTCAATTAGATTTTTTTGAATATATCTGTTGTTTTCATAATTTTTGCAAAGCTGACTGATTTTCGAAAGTTAATCTCTCTATAACTCTATATCTATTGAATTTGAAGGAAAATGTATAATCGAACCGTATAGAGAATAAGATATTCTTTCTATTGATAATCACATAAAATGTCGAAAATAATATTTAACTGCGTTTTTTCTAGAAAAACTGTTAAGAACTTCAAAGAAGGGTACTTCCGGTTGACCAATTATAACCAAAATCTAATCAGCTCTTCATAGGGTTGTAAGGAAGAGGAATACGAAAGAATCATAATTTTTAGAATTGTAGTTTTGGAGTTATCGTCGGAGAAAAATTTGTCACACACACACACGGACACACACAGACACACACGGACACACACGCACACACATACATACATCATCGTAAAACCAGTAAAATCGTATTGTAGGGACCTTAATACGTGCTTATTCTTTAAAAAGTCACCACCTAATTTTTTGACCAAAGACAATACCTCCCTTACCTAAAGGTGAGGTAAAAAATCTGTTGTGGCCAGCACAAAACCTTCCGTCAATACAATGTATTTTGTATATATCCCATACCAAAAGTTCCGTGAAAAAGATTCTGTATATCCTATAAAATTGTAACACGAACACACTATTTTGTACAAATTCTATACCGGAAGTTCCTTTCCCTATTTTATTAGGGGTCGCTGTTTCTTACTCTTCTCTTTTAATCATTCCTGTCCAACGCATCTTCTTCACACAATTCTTCCTCTCTCAAATCTTCTGCTACACAGTCCTTCCATCTTCTTCTCTTTGGAGGGACACTCTATCACATTCACACATAACTTTCTGACCCTGTACTTTCAACTTTGGTTTTGCATTTGACACTGACATCTGTCAATTAAATTTTTCTGAATTTATCTATTGTTTCCATAATTTTAACAAAGCTGACTAATTTTTGAAAGTTAATCTCTCTTAATGTCTCTATAACTCTATATCTGTTGAATATGAACGAAACTTTATAACCAAACCGTATAGAGAATAAGATATTCTTTCATATTGATAATCACAAAATGTCGAAAAATAATATTTAACTGCGTTTTTTCAAGAAAAACTGTTAAAAACTTCAAATAAGGGTACTTCCGGTGGATCAATTATAACCAAAATCTAATCAGCTCTTCATATGGATGTAAAGAAGAGGAATACGAAAGAATTATAATTTTTAGAATTGTAGTATTGGAGTTATCGTCGGAGAAAAATTTGTCACACACGGACACACACACGGACACACACACGGACACACACACATACAGACATCATCTTAAAAATAGTAAATTCGTATTCTAGGGGCCCTAAAACGTGCTTATTCATTAAAAACTCACCAACGAATTTTTTGACCAAAGACAATACCTTCCTTTTACGGAAGGTAAAAAGGGTATACATACATATAGGCGCGTAGTATGAACACGGTTTTAACTAAAACACTATTTTTAGAAATGTCAAATTCAAATTTAAATATTTAATTTCACCCGTATGTTTAAAGAATGATTTTTTTAAAAAAAATATTTATTTGAATACAAACTATGTTCTGCTTTAAAATTATATTTTGATAAATTTGATATTATTTATTATTGTTATTAAATAATGAAATATAACATTTCTTAAAACAGCATTTTAGTTAATACCGTGATCATTCTACCAGCCATAGTGAGCAGTTGACGAACCGTTACCAACGGTACGTAATTTTTATTCCACCGATGAATTTTTAATCACTGGTTGTTTGCTTTTGGGGGTAGTAATCGAATACTTTGTGGAAAAACAAAATTATTCTGAATGTAATTACAAGTCATAGACGAAACATCCACTTTATAACAACCGTAATGTTTGTTGGTATAATCAAAATATGTCATCAGGTTTGTTTATTTCATTTAGCTTATTTATCAATCATTTAGAAACACAGAATATTCTATTACAGAATATTTTCAAATGAATTACCGTAATGTAATACGATTTTATCGTTTTAATCTTTTTTCTATGCCCGCTTTGAACGTTGGCTTTTCAAGCTGTTAAAATAGAGGTCGTTTTAAAATAAATGTCGTAATTTATATACCATAAATATCGTCATTATTTAGGATTTTAAGAATTAAATTTTAGGGTTTTACAGAAGCACACTATGCCTTGAAGTTGAAAATCAAAACAAATCATGTTCGTTGCAATAATTTATTCAAAACGTCAAATTTACCATCAAATAATAACATCTTACCTTCTATTTCATGAAATATTAACATTTAATCTGAAGCATCAAATTAAATCGAATTGTATAATTCATTTTTGTTGTTCTAAAGTGTTATTATCATACAAATCAATGGATTTCATTAATGTGGCACTCGGAGTTGTATTTATGTAAACAAGATCTAAATCGTAAATACTAAATGCGTGTTATATCCATCCTTATCGCAAGCGTTATAATAGTATAACTGTATTTATACTATTATAACGCTTGATCATCGACCTTTAAACTAGTAGACGCAGCGTACGAGCAAAACGCTTGTCCCGCCATAACGGTGCAGACATAGTATCTCTATCCTTCAACAGTACGGAAGTTAAGAAAACGCGGCAAAATAAAAAAAATTGATTTGTCCCTAACTTGGTGCATAATCGCTAAGAGTATAGATTTTTATTTGTGCATAATTAGTTTTATTATATATTTTTAATACAATATATCATATTATAGGGGACAAGTAATAATTAGTAAGAACTTACATATGAAATGACACAGCTGAGCCGCATACGTACTGCTCACTGTACAAAATACACCGTTTCTCCATTATTTTGTCGCATACACACCTCACAACACATATACGTATGTATTGACAGAAATAATTGTAAATGTTCTCCAAAAAAGTAAATAATACACAAATCACGAAACGTCAAATGTAGATTTTGACAACTAGTTAGTGATAGAGAGCAGTGTATAGAGGTTTACATATAGCTGAAAAAGATGCACAATGAGTACGAACGTATGCGCAGTATGCTTTAACTGAGAACTTCCGTATTGTTGAAGGACAAAAGACAGAATATATATTTCTATCCTTTTATGTTGGAGCATTATTCTAACAATAAAAGAATAGGAGACACTTGGTCCATTAGTTTAAAGGTCGATGCGCTTGATTAAAAAGAAATGATGTAGTTGCCAATACAATTCTGGGGATCTTTTTCTCCTACAGTTGTACTGTTGTACTACGTTAAGCAAAAGCGGAAATACTATTGACATTGCCATGCGATCTTTTGAATAAATATAAATAGATAGTGATAGAAAATGTACTGTGCTCCGAGGGTAATGTTAAAAAATAATAGAATGTGGATAAGAAAAAAAAATGTATTAAAAATTGTAAAAGTACTCAAATTTAAATATTCAAATGTCATTGTCAACAACAGGAAATAAATTTTTGTATCAGTGTTTCCAATTTCAAGATAGTTTTTGTTATTGACAACTGCATCAGTTTTTTTTATCACTTCGTAGTATGTTTCAAAATATAAATAATTGACCAGTAAGTTTGCGTCTATGTGTCCGTTAAGAGGCCAGTTTAATTCAAATAGCATTAAAGCAATTCCTTACTGACATTCAAATTTAAAGTGGAGAAAACACCACATGGATCACTTTGTGTATTGTACAATATTTTATTGAAAAACGTAAATCAAATTTAAAATTATAACCTAAACATGTCAGTTGCAATTGGCACTTATTTTTAATACGTATGACAGTAACAAAACACAATCTTCACATATCAACAACGTTACTAGGTAACTAACTTGTACAATTTGTACAAGTTAGCAACCAATTTTACAAGTTATACTTGTCGTCAAATAAATATGGACTGGAGATTTCTACACTGTTGCCAGTTCCATTGGACATGTTGAAAATGCTCAGTTATGAAGAAGCGGCAACACAGCATGGCAAGAGTCAGGGTCAAATGAGTATGAACTGATTTTCAACTTTTTCCCTTCTCCGCACCCTGTCCCTCGACCTGCAGTGTTGCCGCTTCTTCATAACTTAGCATTTTTCAACATTAGCCCTGAATTGGACCCAGTGTACAAATCTTAAGTCCATATTTATTTGACGGTAAGTATAGTAAACATTAATTATGAAAACTAGTAGCCAATATTAATAAATGATATTTTCAAGTGAATAACAATAATTTTCAAATTGACTCCGATCATTTTTGAACACAGATAATGAAAAGAACAACCGGTCAATATTTGAATTAACAAGCTAACCAAATTTTTTTTAGAAAAGCGTGCTCATAAAAGTCAGAATAATAATTAAACTAAAATATCCAATCCCCGGGTCGCAAAAAGCTACCCTCGTGATATATTATTAAAATCAATTGGCGAGAAGACATTCCTGGATATTAGTGACGGGTGAAAAAACCTATAAACCTTTTATACCTCTATAAATTATTGGATCTTATCGTTTAGCACATAAAAAATCGCCATTTAATATTAAATTTCCAAGTGGAACTAATAAAAATCCACCCAAAATCAAATTACATCATTTACATCTTCATAAAACGCCGTCCGCTAAAGATTTCTCATAATTAGCATCAAGTAATTACATTACTTTACACAACATTCAAAATATTAAGATCAGTAATAAAGATAAACGGCAGCCATTATAGGATTTGAAATTTCCACGGTTTGGGACTCTAATCGTGCGATAACGCTATTGCTGTCTCTTTCTACCGTGGATGACTCTGGTGTTGTCCTTGTTTCACATACGCAAATCAGTAGTGAATACTTACTAAACACAGCAATAGATAATAGTAGAAAATCGTTGTGGGCGAATTTATGCGAATGAAGGAATGAATAGAACCAATTAATACACATATGTATGCATATGCAGATGAAACAATTGGAAATTTGGGTACTTAGTTAATTGGTAGAGATACTCGTAATATGCTACCAATTATTTAGATTAATTTTTTGAGGATATGGTGGAAAAATATTAAATTGTGAGAATGTTGTTTATTTATTAATATTTCAAAACTAATTTTTTGTTGGCAAATATGGGATACCCCAAGGTTCCAATCTGGGTCCGTTATTATTCTTGCTTTTTATAAACGACACTGTAGATGATTTAAACTATAATACAAGTTATAGTTATTTAAACTACACAAAATAGGAAGAGGGAAGTCGAGGTTTAGTTATTTTTGAAGATGTAAAGATGTGTGTACATCCCGTGCTGCTTATTATATATTTCGCGCTAGCGACAAATTAAGCTTAAATATTTATAAAATACAGCCTGTTTGATATACAGCGTGTCTCTTAAATAGGGGGACATGGCTTAACTACAGATTCCTGAGATCCTGAGGCTAAAATAAGACGATTTGCTTCTACCGGAAAGTGTACCATAACGTAAAATTATTTTTTCTCAGAAAGATACATTCAATAGTAAACTTTTCCCTCTCTGTGTAATTTGTAATATCTGTTACGGTTTACATAGAAAAAAATCTGTTGTGGCCAGCACAAGACCTCTCGCCATTTCCATATTAGGCTATATAAGTATTGTATTGCACTTCGCTTTCAAGCCGTCGTTTTATTACAAAAAAATACAGAACTTTACTCAAATATTGTTTTTTATTGTATTTAACAAGTCTTCTGCGCATATATAATTCTAATTATATCTATTTTTCATTGTATGAGGAAGTTTCTAAATACCAGAGATTCTTCCAATTCATTAACCAGATTGGCGGTATTTCTGATGGATATATGCATTTTACCACAATTTTACCTATAATTTCAAATATTTAATTAATAAAACAATAAGAAAGATTAAATATACTTCCCAGAAAAAGCTATCAGAATGTCACTAAAACTGTTAATTTTTAACACTGACATGTGTCATTTACAAACTATATTATAAACATTGGAATTTATCAACTTGTTTCCTTAGTGCCTTAGCCTCTGCGATTAGATTACTCTATAAATTTATAGTGTCTTTATCTCTAAATCTATATAAGATATAATAAAAATTTTAAGTGTATTAGATGGAGAATTTTATGTTCTTCAATATTTAATAACAAAAATTTCCAAAAAAATATATTTAGATGAATTTTCTTAGAAACTACTACTTCCGGTTATTCAATTGTTACCAAAACCTTTTCAGCTCTTCCCAGGAATGTCAGATTGAGGAATCCATAGTTAAACAATTTTTAAGTCTTATGGTTTTTGAGGAATCGTATTTACAACATCCAGACATGCACACATACACACATACACACATACACACACACACATAAATTTAAAAATGTTATAATCGAATTCTAGGGACCTTAAATCGTGCTTATTCACTGAAATATGGATATGCGAATTTTAGCATGAATCCAATACATCTCTTAGCGAGAGGTAAAAATATAACCAAACAATACTAATGATATTTATAATTTATTGAGTATTTTTTCTTGAATTTTGTGCTTGGGTTGTGCATCGTGTAAAGAAAAATTAATATTGATAAAGCCACAAGGGTTACTGCATCGAATTTATTATTATTTACTTATTGCCGAACTGTTACTATTGTCCTAATACCCGAGATACTACAAAAATTAATGATCACTAACAGATAGTTATAGTATGCACAAGTGAAATTGAGACTGATGACAGATGTCAAAATTACTTCCATTAATAAACCTACGAGTACAATACAGAAAGTAGCACGTGCTTACTACATTCAATATTTTCTGGTTTGTTAAAAGACATTATTTTGACATCTGTCGCCAGTCTTAACTTCACGTGGGCATACTATAACTAACCGTTAATGATCATTAATTTATGTAGTGTATCTCCGATATAAGAATGAAAGTGAATAAAAAAATATTATACACATATTTACAGACAATTTCATGTTTAGTTACTATTATTATTATATTTATTCTTGCCTAACCAGCTTAGAATCTACATATTATATATATATAATATATATATATATATATATATATATATATATATATATATATTACAATAAATTGTGGTACTACATCATAAATTAACCCCCCGTTTCTCGATGACTTTCTTCATCCAATGTTGTCCCGACCCTATATCGTCTAACAGAACCGTTTCTTTTCTTCCTTCTCTCGTAACTTCCCTGCATGAAATCCTTAAATGCCTGATAGTTTCCTCTTCTCTCCCGCATAGCCTGCAACTCCTCTCATCACTTGATAGCCAGTATTTATTGTTTCTCTCTTCATTACCACATCTGAATCTGGCAATCATCTTGATGTTTTTCTTTTCATCCAATAAATACCTTGGTATTGACGTCGTTTGTATTAGTTTATATCTCTTGTTGTAATTTGAGATGTTTAGTTACTATTCGAACCTAAGTTCCAGTGTGTACCAGAGCCGTACAGTTTTCCTCACAAAAATAGCAATTTCAAATAAATTCTTTACCCTAACAACTATCTAACAATAAATTTCTCCGGCACGACGATATTTTAAAGTAATTTTAAAATAGAATGTTCTACATCTACAGGAACCCTTATCTGGTGAATGTCGATTACATGGCTGGCGTAAGCCAACTTGCGTGGATGTGTAGGTAGAAGAGAAGCTTTAAATATATACATCGATTTGTCTTTTAAATAGGTTACGGCTTAGGTAATTGCTGCTCGGTTAAAACATTGCGGAAAAATAACACTCGTGGTTACTGCTGGGTATTTCACTAGAGCCAATCAAAGTGTTACAAGATAAAACAAACCATGTATGAAGGGGGAGATACAACATCGAAAGAAAAATATCATCACGGCTTATTACTCATTATACAATAGTTATTTGTGTATGAAAATGAAAGCAGGAGACACTTTACGCTCGTGACACACTCACTGTTTTGTATCTTCAAAAAATGTTCAAAAATATGATAAAAACACTTTACTTCAAATGATTTCATTTTTCAGTTTCCAAGGTATTTCTGTGTTGTGTACTTTTTTCCCGACCATAGGAAATTCAATTTTATTTGAACAAATGTGTAATGAAGAAAAATGTTCAGAATGAAAAACTACTATCGATTGAGTATCAAGTGTGTTGTTCAATTGTTTCTAATCTACGAGTTCGAAGCATAAGAAAATACACAATTTAAGGCAATTATCAGAGTGCTATGACAAAAAAGAAAAACAATAATTTGTGTTTCTTATTTCTGGCATATCTGACAGATATTTCTTTTGATTTTATTTGTGGTTATTTTTTTCATCCAGATTAAGATTTGCGCGAGGTCCACTAATATTCTAATAATAATAAAATCAATAACGACAAATCAGAAAGAAACATAAATTATTTTTTTTATGGCACTCTGATAATTGCCTTAAATAGTGTATCTCATTTGCTTCTAGCTCGTACATAAGAAACATTTGAACAACAAACTTGGTATTCATTACTCGTTTGTTATATTTCGAAAATATTTAAAAATTATAATTTAGGAAATTTCATACAAAGTTAAGGAAAATGAAGGTATACAAACAAAAAAATTTCAACATGTGTATTCATTATCCATTGTTTTTCTCGAAATTAAAATCTCTATCCGATACGTTGAAAAATTTATTATATCTTCTATAGAGTTAAAGATAGAGAAATATAAATGTATAAAATAATTATGTTGTAAATGAATCTCGCAACCCATGGAAAACAAGTGGAAAAATTAAAGTGTTTGTAACAGATAAATGTAAAGATATTACTGAAGATTTTTTCTGGGAAGTACATTTAATATTTCTTATTTTATTAATAATTATATATTTGTAGTTATAGATACATATATTAGCTACATATATCCTTCAGAAATACCGCCAATCTCATCAGTGAATTGGAAGAATCTCGAACATTAGAAGAATAAGAGGAAACTTGTTCGTAGAATGAATTAAAAAAATATAAAAATATATAAAGAAGATATTATGTGTTTTTGTGTGTACCGGAAATGTTAAATATGTGCAATAGGTACTTATATAGCCTAATATGAAAATGGCGAGAGGTCTAGTGCTGGCCACAACAGATTTTTATAATAACACATAGCAGTAGTGTCTAATGTACCCTTATAAAATAGTACATTAAAACACAAGTATCATAAGGCAATCTGTTAACATACGAGTCCAAGTTTGGAAAACGAGCCGTAGGCGAAGGTTTACAGTGCGTGTGTAACATACATGTGTGTCTTACGCTCTCCGCGTGCTGACTGACCACACCCTGCTATCCTTCTCGTTGTCCGTTACACTGCGTACTCGTCTACCACGCACATTCCACACTTCAATTTCACTCGTATTAACATCTTAACTATAATTTACATAAATTCTAAGAAAATACTGCACGTTACAAATAATATGTTGAATTATTCATTAATATGACAGTTATAAAATCATGACTACCAACTTTACAACACGAAAGGCGCCACAAATAGAACTCTTATAGATCTTCTAAACGTCGTGTTTTCAGTGACAAACAATGCTTTTATAGACTGGTAAATTTGACAGATATCTTGAAAAATTAGACGGTTTCTATCACAATTAAAGATTTTTAATATTGAAAGGAGATATCTAAAATGTTTCAAAACTAAAACTATTATATTGTTTTGTTGGTTATTTTTCCATTTTTGCTTTAATCCATCTCCACCAGATTGTGAACAGTGAAACCCTGAGTACCATATCGATTCAAAATCTATACATATATTTCTATGTGTCGAATAACAATACTATTCCAACATATCATGCAGTTTTTGTTTTTGTGCTCGTATTGTGATAATGTCTGTTGGTTTTTTACATGCAAATGTGAACAAGCCTGTACAAAATACGATAACAAAATATGACTCCGCGTAAAAAAGTAACGCACGGTGTGGCGTTTCGACCCCGATATATGATGCATATTTCATCATTTTCATAAGGCATTAGGGACTAGTTATGCTTTTTCACATGGATTGGATTTCTGCGTTCGGGGCCATCAAATATGCCTCAATTTAATTTAAAATATAAAAGAGTTATGTCATCATGCATTCGGTCTACACTTTAAAAAGTTTCTAGATAAATTGTAATGGATAAAATCACAGTGTATAAATATAGAAAGTGTGACAACTCTTCAATTTTTGTTGACTTATTCATGTTGGCGATTAGTAGGCCGAGATTCTGTCCTTATGATAAATGACAAGGTAACTGACAATCAAGTCTATGCATTAAAAAGTACGTTAATTTTTACAAATATGCAACGCTAAAAAGTAAATATTAGCGTCAGTATTAACGGTATTTCATAAAAATGTTATTCACTAAAGCACTGGTTAAAATTTTTTAGCATATGCGCTAATGAATGATGTGAAGTGAGTTCCACAATGCGAAATAAAACTGAAAAACGTATGTCCTAACTTAATTTAATCGCCTGTCAAGTGTGAAAAGTATACTAGATTGATGAATAATTATAACTATTTATAAATATAATGTCCGACAGTGGTAATTACATATATACAAATAAGTATTTGCAATATTTTCAATAATAAGTTATTTGCAGAATCAAAGAAAAGAGGTCCATGGGCAATAAACAAAGCAGAGTGAATTGTTAAGAAAACAAAATTCTGCTTGCTGGAATATTAAATCCAAAAGATATACCAGTAGTTAATAACTAGTATTTAGTTAATGTAACATTAATTATGAACTTATTAAAATATTATTACCCGTACCCGTAGTGATACGTATTGCAGTGGTTCTTATTGGATTCCTCATATAGTGATAGTGTGTAAGAGCAGTAATTACATCTAAAACACAGTGCTTTGATAAACTAGAACTTCTGATAAATTCATAATCGGGCAAATGGGATAGATTACTTGTACTACGAAGATTTCGAAAACGAAGTCTTGCGTAAGCGCCAAAAATGTATTTTAGATACAATTTAAAATTATTAGTGTGTACCTACGTGTCATAAACTTACAAGTAAAACCATTCATTAATCATTATTTATTCATATACATATATTATCACTGCATATTATCCATTTCTGGGTATATAAGGGAGAACATGAAGGAGGCCTTCGTTCAACATTAGATGTAGAAACCCATCCTTTCATTAAGTTAGCTATTAGTTAGTTATTGTGTACATACATATACATATTTAACTTTATTAAACATTTAGATTTATTTAACATTGTAATTATGGGGAGTCTAAATAAAGGCTATTATTATTATAAGTAATAATTAGTTCAAATAAATTTATTAATATTCTTATTTTTCATTCAATCTCTCAATTTCTTCCAATAGAAGAATACTTATAACTACATTTGCAAGCAATTTTTAATATTAACGTTGCTTTAAAATTTTAACACTATGTATCAAGATGACGTTAAATTTCGTGATTTTAGCGTTGTTGAATTAACGATTTCTTTAAAATATTAACGTATATCTGCTTACTGAATAGAAAATTCAAAATTAAAGAATCCGTTAAAATTTTAACGGTGACCTTCGAGTTTAACGTACACGATAATTTTACAGAATAGACCTGAATGTATAATCCGGGCCTATGTACAGTGTGTCTGCTGTAAACGGGCCACCATTGCTAACTTTCTTATTTGAAGAGATAGAAAGACGATTAAATGGACAAAGTTGGGAGATATTATACGACAAATTTAACGGTGGAAAATACAAAACAATTGAACATCAAATACGCGACTTATTCAACAAAATAACATTTTTTTAATTGGAATTCCATATTGAAAATGGTACCATTTAAAAGATTTGTATTACCTGAATATAAAAGTTTATTATCACTATGCCTCTAAAATTAAAAACAAAAGAGTTATTTAAAGTTGAAATTTAAATATTTTATTTCATATTTTAATACACATATATCATTGTTGCTATGGAAACAACAGAAACTAACATTAAACAAAGAACAATTGACATTTTATTGATAGATGCTGTAACTTCAAGGGCTCTGAAAGCAGTCGTAGAGTGTCTACTATAGAAAAATTTAAAAATTACATATTTTCAAATTTTAAAAGGGATATCATCAGAGACATAATATATTCTCTAAACACCTTGTAATTTTGATGCAACTTTGTATACATACCAGTATTCGTATTGTAATGTACTGCACAGGAGTATTCGAATCTGAATAATACAAACTACATTTATCTCTTCATACAAATCCTTTACAGAAATCATTCCTTCAAAACTGCAAAAACCTCTTTAACATCCTAACAACCCTTAACGCTTTGAAACTCCTGCATTTGAATTTCCCGCTTTTCCCTTGCAGCGTTGCCGTTTGTTTCAAACATCAAAGGCTGCCGCCTGCCGTAGCACGACCTAACGGCGAGTCGGCAAAGCTTCGCTCGCAGCGGAGGAATTAATTTCTCTGCGTGTTTTAAATACTTGCTGTCAATTAATGTATTAATACTGTGCCTACTACTTTATTAATTACAGAAGGGTGCATGCGGCTTTGATCTGACATTGCTGTAGGATGTTATCGCGCCTGTAATGAAATGAAATCTCTGCAAGCGGAAAATGTATTTATGAGTTTGCATTCATTTTCTTTTAAGCAGATGTAACATTTCTCCCCATGGTTTGAATATCACAAGACATACACTGCACATTTCTGAATATTAAATGAAAATGTAGAAAACGAATATTTTGTTACTTTTATTACAGAATTAAACATTAGCTTTGATTCAAGTTTTAAATTACGGGATTTATATTTTCGGCTTCCCTGTAAAGTTAACAACATTGTGTCATATTCATTTGTCATCTATCGGCCGTGCACGGATATCCTTTTTTCGAAATCCGAGTGATAGTTCACGTGGGTTGAGTGCTTGAGCGGTAGTTCGTTAACCAAGTATTATTTCACGGTTTTGATAGCCCGTCATGCACGGGTGAGAATAAAAAGGGCTAAAATGTGAGAAAAACGACTCATGGATTCTTCGTAAAGACTTTTTCGTACTCACTGCCTAAAAACAAATGTTTCCCGCAGCCAACTTAAAATCCAGAAGGCCATATTCCCGCTCTATTGTTTTACTTCCCACACTAGTGTCTCAATGGAAACTACTTTGATCGAGTAGCTTAAAAGTGCTATTTTATTTTTAATATTTTCGTACATTACAACAAATTTAATATAAGAACATAATAATTTAGGAAAATTAGTTGAAAGAATAAAAATTATTTAAATAAAATCAGAATCATTGCTAATTTTGACATTTTAATACTACTAACGCCATCTATTAGAAACTAATGTAATGAGAATCGAGAATGATGAACATGGCGGCCATACTGTATGTTGCACACAATATTAAAGATAATATTACTAGGTATTAATATACAATAAAAACAACAATATTATTATTAATAAGTATAAGAATATATTTTATTTAAAGATAATTTAATATGTATTCATACTTTTATTTGTTTTAGGTAGTGATATGTTCCTAAATTTATAACCAAACTACTATACATATGTACTATCAAAATAAAATAAGATCTTAAATTAAATACATTGCATTTGAATCTATTATTTACAGTTTGGTATTGCTATAATTATTATATTTATATTTTGTATCTGACAATTAATTAGTGAAATTGATGGCTCTATTTGATGCGACGACATGTTCTACGTAACATCTGTCGAAGGTAGAACAGTTTTACAATTAATTCGTTCGTTACAAAAAATCTTGTACAATACTTATGCGGAAATACCTTCCGTGCATTCGCCTAAATGAAATACTCGCTCGCTTTTCTCGCTCGTACTTCAAACAAAGGCTCATGCACGGAAGTTCTTGTTTCCGCATTTGTATTGTAAATAACTATTTTTTGACGAATTACAGTGTTCGTACATCAACTGTACTCACTTGACGTGAATAGCTTCTTTCATTTCTTTCAATATGATTCGTACATACGAACACAAAACCAGCACATTGGAAGAACTGAAAGAGCATTTGCAAATTTCGTAGATGTTGATTTTGTTAAATGCTATGTCATTACGAACTTAAATCCGTCAATATTTTTTTTCTTTAGCAAAAAGTATCAATTTTGTGATGTTTCAAAAAACGTTCGTCCTTTTTGCTCAACCCTGTTTTACATTGTTTTTTTTTAATGGCATAAATATTGTTTTACCATTAAATTAAAATACAATATGAACTTAACAAAATCAATCGTGACATATTTGTTTGTCAATGTAACCGCAGTTGCATTTGCACCACGTAAATTTTATTTTGTCCCAAATGTAATAATATCTAAATTGCGCTATATAAATATTTGTTATAAAGTTTAGTAATATAATTTCAGATCCCAGTTTTACAGCATTCATTTAATTTTATAACATAATAAATCGGCGGGTTAAAACTAATTATTATAATAAAATTAGAACCAAAGTAATAAATATTCCATAGCATGTCTACCGGCCATAATTTTACGCGGGCGAAATAACCTGTACCAAATGCAATTTCCATTTGTTTTGGTTTTGTTTTGTTTTAAATATTAATTTGTTGCCAAGGTATATACAATTTCTTACAGACATTTGTTTTATGAGAACTTTCAACTTCCGAGTAAAGAACAAAAATTTAAGATTTATATAGGTATTTTTACTTGCATTTTGGCGGCTCCTATTGTCAGCTGTAAAGACTTTTGGGGTTAGTTTATTTACAATTATAGTTTAGATTAAGTTATGAAGAAGTGGCAACACTGCACGTCAAGAGGCAGGGTGAGGAAAAGGGAAAAATTGAGCATCAGTCCATATTTATTTAACGACGAGTATAATAATCACCTGATATAACATATATGCCAAAATTATATCTTCTGTTATGTTTGTAAAATAATTTTCTTTTTCACATATCAAAAAAGCCAATATACGTTCCTTTATCTTTTAGTAGATTTTTCTGGGATCAATTTTCAATTTGTTTCCGAAGATTTTAATAGGATTTGATCGGGAATATCGTTTTTCGTATTTATTTTTGATAAATATTAGAAATGTCAAAAAGCAATTTGTTCCCGTCATTATTGTTTATTTTTATTAAGATCAAGACGACATGATTTTTTTAAGAAAGAAAGGAGGTCCTTGGGATGAATTACATCAAACTTTCGTCCAAAATGCGACACAGGTATGAAATAAAATGTTGTGCGCCATACGTCCGTAATAATTATTAACGTCATTAGGCCGATATGGGGCAAATAACGGACGCGGCTGAGGTTTATAATCAGCCGAGTTCGTTATTTGCATATCGGCCGTGTGGCGTTAAAGATTTTTCGTAATAACATAAAATTTAAACATTAAGAAATAATAAAATTCTTCTCTTTCTGTAATACCGAACAATTTTTTTGTTGATTTATAAATTCTCCGTGACAACGATCCATCAAGATTCTATATTTTTTCTAGGAACACTTGATCCTTAATTGTAGACGACTGTTGTACAGTAATGTACTATTTTAATATACTCAAAATCGTACAGTAATGAGTTACGTTACAACATAGCAACCGTTACTGCAACGGTTTTCTCATTAAAATACATTTAGACAGAAGGAATTGTTTATTTTTTATTGTTTAACTTCTAAATCGTTTTCCATGTTCTTTTCATCATCTAGATCCACCGTTTTGCAAATCGATCTCCAAAAATGAATTTGTTTGGAGGTTGTAGGGTATGAAAAACAATAACAGTCAAGTTACTTTGTTACTGAGAATCAGACTACTATGTTTTTATCTTCCGGTAAGGAAGGTATTGTCTTTGGTCAAAAAATTCGGTGGTGAGTTTCTAATGAATAAGCACATTTTAGGGTCCCGACAATACGAATATACCATTTTTAAGATGATGTCTGTATGTGTGTGTGTCCGTGTGTGTGTGTGTGTGTGTGTCCATGTGTGCGTGTGTGTCCGTGTGTGACAAATTTTTCTCCGACGATAACTCCAATACTACAATTGTAAAAATTATAATTCTTTCGTATTCCTCTTCTGTACGACCATATGAAGAGTTGATTAGATTTTGGTTATAATTGATCCACCGGAAGTACCCAAATTTGAAGTTTTTAACAGTTTTTCTTAAAAAAACGCAGTTCATTATTATTTTTTGACTTTTTGTTATTATACATATTAAAGAAAATACTCCTCTCTATACGGTTTAATTATACATTTTTCTTCATATTCAATAGATGTAGATTTAAAGCGTCATAAAGAAATTAATTTTCAAAAATTAGTCAGCTTTGTTATTTATCATGGAAACAGCTGACATAATTATTCAAAAAAATTTAATTGACAGATGTCAGTTGCAAGTGCAAAACCAAATATAGAAAGTAAAGGATCTAAAATTGGTATGTCATAGCGTTCCTCGCAAGTGACATCCAGAAAAAGGTCAAAGAGAGGATGGAAAGACTGTATTGCAGAAGACTTGAGAAAGAAAGGAATGTGTGAAGAAGATGCGTTGAACAGGAATGAGTGGAAGAGAAGATGAAACAGCGACCCCTAATAAAATAGGGGAAAGTTGAAGAAGAAATGAAGGAAGTGTCAAGTGCATTTTACTTAGTGTGTGTTTATGTGATAATTTTATTGGATTTGTAGAACCTTTTCAAATGAACTTTTGGTATGGAATTTGTAAAAAATAGTATGTGTTCGTGTTCGATTTTACATGATATTATATATCTGTTTCAAGGATCTTTTGATATGCCATTTGTATAAAACATAGCGAATTGACGGAAGGTCTTGTGCTGGCCACAACAGATTTTTTTAGATGTTTTTAATTCAGTATATTATGCCGCAAAAAAATCAAATATTAATACTAATTAAAATGCGGAAAAATAGTGTACGCATCGCGTCAGAAAAGTGATTTTATTGTACTCGCCTGGAATTTAAACTTTCATTACTTATCTGGTAAATTTTCACATTTCTTAACATGAAACGTAATATACTATTACGGTACTCATTCCAAAATTCCTGACTCATCTCCTTAAACCTCGTCCGGAAACATCTTATTCGTATCGGAAAAACTCATATACCGGACTTATAACGTAAATTACTATTATGTGTGGTACATAGCACCCTAACGTCTATTTTAATACTTCCACAAAATATATACACCCACTTTCAATATTTTGGTTTAATCAAAACATGTAATAATATTGAAACATAGATCTATCCCTGCGATATTTCATTCATTTGACATTAATATATCCCGCAGTCGTGTCTGGCTTTATCGATTGCCGTTACGACGCTTTTATTTAAACAACAGTGCGAATAGGCCTTCCGTAAGGTACGCATAGTCTCCTTAACGGAATGTTAACTAAGTAGAAGATAATTAATCATCAAGAAATGACAGGTAAACGACGCCTGCCTTTACATTTTTTTCTTTTTAAAGTCTTCAGGATAATTTATAGCACACTAGATCAAAACTGTCGATATTTATTGTAAGTGCTTTTAATTTTATTTTTATAGCCTAAAAAGTGGTGAGCTGAATACAAAACAAGATAAGGAACTTAATGCATACGAATATAATTGGGTCAATACGTACGTTAATATTTATTATGGGAAATATTTTTGAATTAAATATTATGGTTTATTTCTGAGAAATATATGTTTTTCAAACATTATTATACAAACAACTGTCACAAGCGCTGGTGTATCTACAGGATATTTGATAACTTCCGGTTACAAGCTTTAAGGGCATACAGTACTAACCAAAATATGTAAAAAAAAGCTTAAACAACATGAATCCGATCTTCAACTGTTTCCGAGGAAGAGGCCATTTGTATTGGAACTGAAGAAAAACTGGTAAAGATAGAGATCGAACAAAATTTTGTTTATATCAGTAAATATACTAGAAAAAACAACAAAATTGTATATAAAACATTTTTATCAGTTTTTAGTACTTAAGAAGTAACAAGTTAAAAAATGTGGCCAGCACATTACTTTTCGTCAATTCGATTTTCCACAAATCCTTTACATACAGTTCCTAGCAAAGATTCTACATATCCAGTAAAATTGTAACAAGAACATAACTATTTTCTGCAAATTCCATATCGAAAATTCTTTGGAGAAGAATCAATATATTCAATAAAATATTAACACAAACATACTATGTAAAGTACATGACAGACGCCAAATATTTCCAATTTTAAATGGCACAAAAGTGACCCCTGTGGTGCACTCTTCACACCAGCTATGAGTGCCCGTGAGGTGACGCCTGGTAAAATATATCGTCATCATTACCGATGTCTACATATGTGTTGTAGATACTGGCACACCCAGAAATGGGTAATATGCCGTGATGATATATATATATATATATATATATATATATATATATATATGCTATGTAAATTGTACTTGACACTGACATCTGTCAATTAGAATATTTGAATATATATCACCAGTTTCCAAGGTTATAGTATAGCTGGCTGATTTATGGAAGTGAATCTCTTTATAATTATTTAACTCTATATCTATTGAATATGAAGAAAAATGTATAATCAAACCGTATAAACAATAAAATATTCGCTGCAAGAACTTCTTTAAATAAAATATTCTTTCATATTGATAATCACATACAATCCCAAAATATATTTAACTGCGTTTTTTCACGGAAAACTGTTAAGAACTTCAAATAAAAGAATTTCCGGTTGTTAAATTATAATCAAAATTTAATCAGCTCTTCATATGGATGTAAAGAAGAGAAATATGAAAGAATTATAATTTTTAGAATTGTAGTGTTGAAGTTACTCTGGTAGAAATTTTAGTCACACACGCAGAAACACACACATACACAGACATACATACATATATACGTACACACACACAAACACACACACACACACAGGTACACACATACCCAAATACCATTAAAAATTCACTAACGAATTTTTGACTAAAGACAATAACTTCCTTACCTAAAGGTGACGAAAGGTAAACACGATTATTGTCTTAAAAGTATATAATACGAGTCATATACTATACTTTTTCTACAACTACAAATTAAGACAACAGAAATACAGAAATATATTTTTTAGGTTACTTATTTTTACAAAATAACTACTGTCATTTATAGCAGCGAACTTTAGCCCGTGCTTAATAAATCATCTGATATTAGTTGTTATCGCCGTGTCCAATACGTTCAGAGCTACAGCTTGTTAATTTTTAAGTTAAGTAACAATATTTACTGAAAAAATTATCTCGTTTTAATAATTTCTTAGTACTGATTCCAAACTAATTTTAAACCTTTCATAATAAATCATAAATTAAAAAAGAAAAATCGCATGGGTTGTCACACTGCCAACCTTATAACTAAACAATCCCAAGCAATTAATCCCAGGCATGAAATTAAATTCACGGTGATCATTACAGCAACTAGAATTATCGATGTAACTGCAGATAATTTCACTCATAATTAATATACCCTCGTGTAACATAATTTTCAGTTGCATGCAATATTCGATTGTTCTGTTTAAATAAAAGCATAATTACATGCAACCAGCAGAAAAATATTTTACGTTCAATAATGTAAACGGGAACGTGTTATATTACGAAACAGTAGTAGCGTTATAGTTTGGGCGGCCATTTTGTTCGTAGCATGCAAAGAATTGAAGTTGTTTGTTGGTTGGTTTTCGTGATCACGTGACCAATTGCCGATTAGAAAAACTGTGACGGTATAATGAAGTTATTTTATAATTATTTAGGTAATTATTACTGCGTGATTTCTCAGCCTTCTTTAAGACCCTTTTTTCGTTCTTTAATGTAGAACTGAAGTATATAAAACACTAAAGTAAGGTGGTGAAGGTGTTTGCGGGGGTAACTGCTTGTGAATATTTTCTGTATTTTCATTTTTCATTTGATGCCTTCTATAACAAAACTTAATATTAGTTCAGTGCACCTTTTACCTCTCGTTATTGGATTCGTATATCCATATTTTAGTGAATAAGCACGTTTTAAGGTCACTAGAATCCGATTTTAACATTTTTACAATGATGTCAGCGTGTGTGTATGTAAGTGTGTGTGAGTGTGTGTGTGTATGTGTGTGTGTGGATGTTGGAGGACAAGTTCTCAAATTCTATAAGACTAAAGATCAATTTAACTACGTATTTCTTAAATTGACATTAATGGGAAGAGCTTTTGGTAATAATTAAACAACCGGAAGTAGTAGTTTCTTTAAAAAATCGGCTAGGTATTTTTTTGGAAATTTTGTTATTACAAATATTAAAGAATATACAATTCTCTATCCGACACATTAAACATTTTTATTATATCTTCTACAGATTTAGAGAGAGAATTATAAATATATAAAACAGTCCATTGTAATGAATCTCAAAGTCTAAATAAGTCCTTGGAAACCGGTTGAAAACTTAAAATGTCAGTGTCAAAAATCCAGATACAACACTGAAGGCTTTTTCTGGGAAGCACATTTAATAATTCTTTTTTTTTTTGTTATTAATTAAATATTTAAAATTATAGATACATATATTACATGTACTCATCAGAAATACCGTTAATCTCGTCAATGAATTTAAAGAATCTCGAACATTTAGAAGAATAAGAGGAGACTTATAGAATGACTTAAAAAATATATTAATATTTTTTTTTTAAAGCTAAACACAGTTGCCTCATATTAATATAAAAGTTTTTTTCTACTCCCATGAGTGAAGTGAGTACTTCACGCACAGTGTGCGTGATGTAACACTTTACGCACCGTTCATTATCTTAAATATTACAAACTGAATTGTATTTTAATAAAACAAAGCTGTTAAACACCCGTAACGTTGGTAACCATGGCTACAAAAGTCGATAATACAGAGGCTTTACGTTAAAAGAATGACAATGTGAAGAAAAAATATATTTTATTGCAAGGTCGTTGAAAAAGTATAGTATGTAACACGTGTGTGAAGCCTATTTTACATTCGGGTGGTTTGCAACACTCGACTTCTGCTCGTGACGCAATCTCCACCCTCATGTAAAAATTTCAGCTTCAGTAATAAAAATGAATTTTTCTCGTTGGAAAAAATATAATATGTTGAGTTGTTACATTCGTTGTCAGAGTTCGTTTATTACTCGTAATAATCTACTATTGTCAAGTAAAATTCAGAAATTCAATTGTTGCACTTTTCGTTGTTCGTTGTTTCCATAGTAGCTTTCGATTTACTTTTTTCAATTTAATTTTAGTATAAATAACAATTTTTGTTAATTTTTCTGTTAATTATAAAAATAAATTATTATTGTTTTATATCATTGTAAAGCTAAAAAAAATCTCTATTTAAAAATGCCATAGCTTAATATGACCTCCTTATGAAAAATAAAAGTTGCTATCAGTAACTCGTAAATGGTTAGATATAAAAAAAAATTGAGAATTTCTGCAAATTCACCATACAAAAGTGCCTTAAGAAAGTGCAAACCAGAATCTCGTATTATTTCATATAACAAAGTTATAAGCAAAAAAAGAAAATCGCTAAATTTACATTTTCACCTGTATCTAGTGACCTATGCATTTTTTCGCAAATAACAAAACATCATTAAAATAGCCTCCTAATGGGGCAACTTTTGTCTAACTTAACCAACCTCGTAGCTCTTACGGTTCTCGAGATACCAAGTCATTCTTACCTTAAATGGGACATTCTGTATACTATTTTCTTCATCAAGTGGTTTTTAGAACCTCCTCTTCCTATACTCGGCTCGCCAGCCATTTCTTCTTTTCAGTAGTAAAAACCGTTTTACCGGGCTTGTAATGTAAAATGCTGTAAATATAACCATACTCTTTTATTAATCTATAAATTGTCTGTTTTTAATCTCAACCTTTTTCATTTTAAAATTACGTCAAACTCTCTATTAAATATTCCTCATCCGCCTAAATTCAATCCTGGAGGGCAGTCATCAACCGGAAAATGTCCTCAAAAGGACGAAAACATACGAAAATACTACACAAACACACATACACACACACGCACATTAACACACAGTGTATGCGGTTGTGTGTATACAGCTCTATATGGAAAATTTCCTACAAAATTAAATTGTAAATGATAATAAATTGCTTCAGGACGAGATAATTTATGGAGTTCAACGTTTCCAGATAAATAGATTGTCATTTTGATTAAATTGAAGGAGAAAATTATTATGGTTTGAATTTTTCCAGACATTTCGTTCATAATAACTTAAGGTGTACCTGGGAACTTATTAAGTGTATTGAGAATTTTCAGCTCCAGTCACGAAACTTTCAGCTTTCAGGTTGATTTCATAGATGAGACTGATTGCGCTAAACAGGATATTTCATGTTTTGCTGGCTTAATTTAAACTGAAATCGCCGATAAAATTTTATTCCGGAAAATCAAAGTTATGAAACTGAAACTGAAGCCGTAAATACGTGTATGCTTGTATATATAGAATAGTATAAATTTTATCTTTATTATTCTAGTTTTACGACAAAAACTTTTAATGACAGGATTGTTTTATAGGTTTAATGCTTATTCATAATTAAAAATTTTATTAGAAGGACGGACGTATCATTTTGTAGTAAAGTAATTATTGAATACTGTAGTAATTATATTTTTTCGCGATCGCCCAGAAAATGAGCTCTTTCTGATCACTATTTAGACTGGAAAGTCCTTCTTTGCTGAGCTAGCTCGGAAAGTTGTCTATAAGGGATCGGAATAGTTATTTACATTCGAGTGCGTGTAAGTTGTATTTTACAGCGCGACAGCTTTGTTTAATGCACGAGCCCTTAAGGCGAGTGCCTTATTAGCTGGAGCGCTGTAAAATACTCCACGCACGAGAATTGTATCAAATTTTTTGGCCGACGATAATCAAAATCACTTTTTTTAATGAGATAGGTTGTACTTCTGAAAAAGGTTAGTTTAAAATACTGGGGTTAAGTCAATTTCCAAATTTGATTTTACTTACCTTCATTAAAGTACTTCTTTTAGCGAAAATTTATTTGTGATAATAGACGTTAATATATTTATTTGCTCATGTTTTCTTCGTAATAAATAATAGGTAGGTGTCGATATTTGACATTTCAGCAATTTTCGCCTCGCGTATTTGACAGGTATATCGATCGGTGACTATGTCGGTAACGGCGGATTTTTACAATAATGACAGATGTCGCTGCCGTGATTTTGGTTTATATAAACTAATTTTAAATATAGGAAATGTTAAAGTAAAAAATAACTTATGTAGGTAGTATTTTTTAACATGAACTTTATTATAGTAAAGATGATTTCTTTTCTAAATGCCCATAAACGTCCAGTGTATTTTGATTATTTTACCGCATAGTTAGACAAGTTACAACACAGTAAGCGTAAAATGTAGGTTACACTTTCTGTGTATACAATTGTAAAGTTCCCATTACACTTCAGGAGGGCAAAAAGTACTTTACCGATCCCGGGACCGGTAAAGCTAAATGTTTCCATGGAGGTCAGTTGTTTATTTATATCTTATTTGCTCGCAGTAAAAAATAAATCAATACTTTTTATTCTTTTTTCAGGATCGCGAAAAAAATATTGTACCCAACATAACCTGAAAGTGTCTATACTGGGCTCACAAGCTTGCTCACACAGTAAAGTATCACTTTCAGGTCTTGTTACGTAAATTACTATTACACTAATGAATACATACTGGAAGCTAAATTTTTATAGTTCTCGAGCCGAAAAAGAGAGAGAGAGAGTGATAGAGAAAGAGGGCTTGGGAGGGAGAGAGATACTTGTTGAGGTAGTTTTGTCCTTTACACTTTTATTAGGGAGTCGTGCGGCCGTGTGCGTATAGTGTCTGGTTGCCAATATAGTAACCCGGGTTCGATCCCGGCCAGTGTAGACTTTTAATCGCATAAAAGTGATCCCTGTAGTGCACTCTCCACACTAGCTATGAGTGCCCGTGAGGTGACGCCGGTAAGCGCCCACACGGTAAAAATATATCGTCATCTTTACTGGGTAATATGCCGTGATGATATATTTATTTATTTATTTATACACCTTTCAGCCTGTACCAAACAGAGATAATGTTACCCTTTATAAATCTCGCTCTCTCTCTCTCTCTTTCTCTTCTCATGTTTTGAATATTAGGACTAATTTCAGTACCTATTTATTTCGATTAATCACTTAACCGGTTAATGCGTGTAACCGGTTAGTTGAGTGTTATGTACCTCAGGGGTCACTTTTGTTTCATTGAAAATTCTGTTACTTGTACTTAAATGTTTGATTTTGAAAATATCCGATTAACCGGGTAAACCGGTTCTATTCGCCAGATGGTGCTGTAACCCGGAAAATCACAATTAGCCGGCTAAAGACGGTTAATTATGACGGAAAATCGTCTAATATTTTCGACAATAACTCATAACCTTTTATACATAAAATGAAAGTAATATAATAGTATATAAAAGAGTAATATTTAAATAAAAATCTGAAATGTCAAACAACCTTTTTATTTGATTACATTTTAATAATTAAAATAGTAATTAAAAATATTGTTATACAAAATGATAATGAACATTATTTTTGTTCATTTATGTTTTTCACTGTTTCTGTAGAAATGAAAATTATAAAGTATTCTGTATTACTTCATTATTAATGCAGAAAGGCATGCAAATGACATATCGAATAAAATTTCTCGTCTATTTTGAATCAAATGAATGAATCAAAGATAAAATATTATTATTCCTGGAATAAAGCCATTTAAAATATTGATTTACGTGGCGCATTCTAAAGTAATACGGAATTGTATTAAAATAGTTTGCAATTGTATTCTATTATTAGGTCTTATATTTTCTTTACATTCTTCATTTATCAATTCGTATTATAGGTTTCGTATTCCGTAGGTGTACGTACTTATGCATATTATTTTTGTATACATAATTCAATTTAAAATTTTATAAAATTTGCTTGTATTAAAATAAAATTTCAAACAAATTTTATAACATTTTACCTGTCAGAAAATATAAAATATAGTTTTCATGAAAATAATACTACTATCTTCTCTTCCCTATTTATTGTACAATTTGTAACTCCATAAAAATTTATGACTCCTGACGTATATTATTATAGGCTTGTGCATTTTGCTCACTTGTGAAGAAAGTTATTTACTTTGCTCACTATTCTAAGATGAATAAATATCAGAGCTAATTTAATCATACTTGATATTTTCGACGCAGAATTCAATTTTTCTAAAACTTTTATTTGAAGCATTTATTGTTAAATTCAAAATAACACCATTTTTTTCAAGAAAAACTGATAACAGCTTCAAGTAAAGTATCACTTCCGGTTAGACTATTTTAACCAAAATCTATTATGTTATTCCCATTAATATAAAAGTATTATATACCAAATTTGAAAAGTTTTGGATTATATTTTAATAGAAATGCATTCGGGCCGGGCCGGGGCGGGCTTTGAGGTTTGAATCGACTCGACCCGAAAATAAAAATTATCGGCCCGACTCGAAGTTCGACTCGACAAAAAAATTAGTTAGCCCGGCTCGAAATTGACTCGAAATCGGGCCGGGTTTCGGGCCGGGCCGGGCCAAAGCTCGAAATTAGGTGCACCCGGCATTCCTAATGTTGATTTTTTCACAAATCTTATATAAAAAAATATAATTTAAATTTACATAAGAATTTTTTATCTAACTTTGTTTCTGCTCAAAAATAAGACAAGAAATCATTATGGTAGGAACAAAAATCACTTTTATTTAAGTATACGAGTAATAACAATAGTATTATGCTTTAATGAATAACCTTGAATTCTTGAAGTAAAATAATACATTTTTATTTATTAATATGTGTTGTTATTAAATCATTTTGATCCTTTTTAACTTTACCCAATTTCACTAAAATATTAAGGAAACTGTGCATATGATTGAACTATAAGATTTTTCGGGCCGGCCCGAAAAGCTCGTACTTTCGGGCCGGGCCAAAATCAAAAGTCCGACTCGCCTCGATTTTTGAAAATTATAAACCCGATTCGGCCCGATAAAAAATATCTTCGGCCCGGCTCGATGATTGACTCGAAATCGAGGCGGGCTTCGGGTCGGGCCGGGCCAAAGCTCGAAATCGAGTGCATCTCTAGTACAGACGTCACAACGAAATTAGTCAGGGATTCAGGGATGGTCAAAATGGATATTTTCGTTGAAATCTGGAAACCGAAATGTTTCGCGATTACAATACTTCCTTTACTTCGTGTTACACCCGGTATATTTATAATATATTAATAAATATTGTTATTCATTGTATTCAAAAACAAATTTTTCAAATATAATTTTTGAAATATTTCCATAGAAAGCTGTAGGGTAAACAAATAATGAGAAACATAAAGTATATGCGCATATATTATTAACTGTAAAATTGAGTTGGCTTCGTTGTATAAAATATTGAATAATTTAGAGAGCTTTCCGTTTAAATCTAAATGAGTATCCGGCAATGATCTTCTGAAGTAAATATTTAATATTCGACGTTTCGTTCGAATAATATGTTTCGTTAAGATAAACATAAGCAGCGGATAATTTCATTACTTGTTATTCAGGCCAGTTTTGCGTACATCCCTATTCGTTGCTGAATATTTTATCGAGCTTAAAAGTGCTTTCGAGGAGCTTTCAAAGTTTTTAAACAAATATGTTGTTTTCTTTTTATTTCTGTTGTACATTCCACGACACTGTTGTATTTTCATATGCATGGACAATAAATAACTCAAAAGTAACTGGGACAATATTTTATATTGCATTTATGTTTTGCTTTTAACTCTATCAACATTAACGATCAAAGTGCAAAAGCATTTTATCAAGCGTATACTTTGTTTCTATTCAAATATTGGTGGAAGTGAAGGATAAATCATTATTGGAATCAATGAACAAATAATTTGTAATCACAACAACAGATAATAATAGTCGGTACAGTTTCATACATAACATGTGTCACATAAGGTGGTATGTGTTGACCTAAAGATTAAATTACTACTTTGGAAGTTTGTTTAGGATCTTTGTCCCGTTGAAAAACCTATCCTCGCGGCATATTTCTTCTGGCATATGGAAGTACAGTAGCCCCAAGTGAAAATGATACACCGCTATGAAATTTAAATATCGTCAAATAATTGTAATAATTTCAGGTAAAACTTGTGTTTTATCTATTACAGTAATTTTATTAGTTTTCCTAAAAATAATTGATGAAAAAGTATTTATAATTTAGTCAGTATTTATAGGTGAAAAATAATCTGTTGTGTAAAGTATTGTATTGCACTTCGCTATCGAACCGTCGTTTTATAACAAAAAAATCTGATGTGCCCAACACTAAACCTCCCGCTATTTAATTTTTATTAATTTAAATACATACCTACCTACGTATTTACTAACGCTGAAAACTGTTCCATTGCAGAAAACTATTGCTTTATTTACTGTTTTCTTTTTAAAATCTAACTATTACTAATTTGAAGTAATAAGTTTTCTGACAGTGTCATTTACTGTCAGTTACACTGTGTAACAAAAGAATAGTTTTTATCTTAGGCTTCGCGACTATTAAAAAAAATTATTTTTAAATTTATCTGTAAATTATATAGAAAAAGTATTAATGTATTCCTGTAGAAAATTCAATAATCTTTAATTTTCATAAGACATAAAATTCGAAAAAATGGCATTAATGGTATTTTTTTGAAGAAAAACCACTATGAGCTTTAGGTAAAGTGCCATTTCTGGTTATCCGATTTACACCAAAATCTAATGGCTTCTTTTCATATTAGAATAGGATGGAAATACACACATACAGACATCATCGTGAAAATGTTAAAAATGGATTCTAGGGACCTTAAAACGTGGTCATTTACTAAAATCTCGATATGAGATTTTTAGCACGATCCCTATACCTCCCTTACCAAGGATAGCGGGAGGTAAAAATTACAGAACTTTACCCAAATATTGTTTTTATTGTATTTAACATGTCTTCTGCACACATACAATTCTAATTGTATCTATTTTTCATTGTATGAGGAAGTTTCTAAATGTCAGAGATTCTACCAATTCATTTAACTAGATTAACGGTATTTCTGATGGATAAATGCATTTTACCTACAATTTTAAATATCTAATTAACAAAACAATAAAACAGATTAAATGTATTTCCCAGAAAAAGCTTTCAGAATGTAACTAAAACTTTGATTTTTGACTCTGACATCTGTCATTTACAAAATATGTTATAAACATTTGAATTTGTCAACTGGTTTCCTTAGTGCCTTAGCCTCTGCGATGTATTACATTAGATTATTCTACAGTATATCCACGGATCGAGTTCCAAAGAGAAAAAACTTTTTTTTTTATTTTACAAAAAAATGTATTCTTGATAAAAGTTTTTGGATGTTCCGAAACTGCCAATTCAATTTTCAAATTTTCTTTTAGTTTCAGATAAAAATTGAAAATTGGTCGTTTTAGTTGAAAATTCCCAAAAAATAAATTTGCGTTGTCATGGTAATTGCCGTTATTTATTTATTTTCATTAACTGTCAGTTATAAAAATCAACCATAATCGTTGAAAATGTCAAAAGACGAACGAATTTACCTAATTCAATGCTATGGCAAAGGTAATAAAGCGATCAGTCGAGAATTTAATCAAAAGTTTCCCGACCAATTTTCGATTTTTATCTGAAACTAAAAGAAAATTTGAAAATGTTAAACTGAATTGGCCGTTTCGGGACATCCAAAAACTTTTATCAAGAATACATTTTTTTGTAAAATAAAAATAAAAAAGTTTTTCCTCTTTGGAACTCGATCCGTGGACATACGGTATATATTACAGTGCCTTTATCTCCAAATCTATATAAGATATAATAAAATATTTAAGTGTATTTGATATAGAAGTTTATGTTCTTCAATATTTGTAATAACAAAAATTTCCAAAAAAATATATTTAGAAGTTTTTTTAAAAAAAAAAAAACTATTATTTCCGGTTGTCCAATTGTACCAGAAAATTTGGCTTAATACTTTTGTAATCAACTGTATTTCTATATTATAAAATGCATTTTTACCTCCCGCTACCCTTGGTAAGAAAGGTATAGGGATCGTGCTAAAAATCACATATCGAGATTTTAGTAAATGACCACGTTTTAAGGTCCCTACAATCCAATATTAACATTTTCACGATGATGTCTGTACGTGTGTATGTGTGTATGTATGTGTGTGTGTGTGTATGTATGTGTGTAAGTATGTATGTATGTAAGTGTGTATGTGTAGGGATTTTGTCTTCGCTCTAACTCAAATACTATCATTCAGAAAATTCTGAAACTTTGTATTTCTATCCTATTCTAATATGAAAAAAAGCCATTAGATTTTGGTGTAAGTCGGATAACCGGAAATGGCACTTTACCTGAAGCTCATAATGGTTTTTCTTCAAAAAATATCATTAAATGCCATTTTTTCGCATTTTATGTCTTATAAAAATTAAAGATTATTGAATTTTCTACAGGAATACATTAATATTTTTTTCTATATATTTTGCAGATAATTTTAAAAATAATTTTTTTTATTAGTCCCGAAGCACAGTTCATATTTCAAATGAATGTAACTGACAGTCAATGTTACTGTCAAAAAAATAATCACTTCAAATTAATAATAGTGACATTTTAAAAAGAAAATAGTAAATAAAACAATAGTTTTATGCAATGGAACAGTTTGCAGCGTTAGTAAATACGTAAGTATGTATTTAAATTAATAAAAATAGGCTAGGAATGTGTGGCGAAGGATGATTGTTGCGTAACTATTATTGTGGTCCGGATGCGGTTATTCGCTACCGAAAAACGGTCACTTTAATATGTTCTTATGTATGAATGCTATGATGATTGTGGACAAGGCGAAAGAAGAATGTTAAAAAGTGAAGTGAGTCAGCTGAGCTCTTACTCTTATCCCTTTTCTTATTGTTACTATTGTTTCCGGGTTTTTGCTAACCCACTAATTGGGAAATGCGTGATTTTACGTATGTATGTAAAAATTAAATAGCGGGAGGTTTTGTGTTAGCCACATCAGATTTTTTAAATTATATATTAACAAACTATATTAAATTCCCTTCTAAAATTTCGCCCCCTATAAAAACTTGCCCCGCATTCCAGCAGATCTCATTACACCCCAATTTAACCTTCCTATTCAACCCCTCTTTTCCCTAACGCCCTACTACGACGCACGCCACTGTTGTGCTATATTGTTCGAGTGGAAAATTCACTCGTACTCCCGGAAAACTCCGCAAGTTTTCCATCCCGGAAAATTCACCCCATGACGTGGAGCTAAAGACCCGTTTACAATGTTCACATCACTTTAACTTTGCGTCGCTCACCCGTTCATGAAGAGGAAAATAAAATTTAAGAATTTTAGGCGGCTTTGGTAATTACTGGGAAGAAATTGTTTTGACAGGAGGAAAATAAACAAGTGAGGAATTTTAAATAGAATTTTACACTTTTTGAGTTAATGATGTTGTGGAAGGGCTTTAAGCAAGACTGGAAGTGACACATATTGAGATGAAACAAAAGGTGTATGAGTTAAATTTGTGTAAACGTGTGTAGATGACATGAGATGTTTTAACAAAGAATTTATTCGGAAGAATAATTTTTAGTATAGAAATGTGTAAAACAGTAAAATTTATTATCTGCACAGATTACAACTGGCAAATTTTCACATTTATACATGAATATGAATTCATATAAAGTCAGATATCCCTTTACTGTTTGTTGTAGGGTTTTTCATTATTCGTGAACAAACTTTTTCCATTGGTTACTTGTTACTTGTCATTTGCACAAAATTTCGTTTTTCTCTTATTTTGACCAGAGATTTACAGTACATGTATCTTGAAAGAGAATTTCATGCCGAATTCAAATATGCAAGTACTTGTGAAATTTATGCCCAGTTGCACCGCTAACACTTAAAATTTAAACTTGCGTTTATTCAGTTAACCAAATAAATTAATGTTAATTCCTGTCGAATAATAGGGCTGTTGCAAGAATTTTTATATGACTTCTAAGTATTAAATTTGAAAAGATATTGTTCTTTAAAAAGCCTCAAATTTGAAAATATCACGTAATATCCTTTAGATATTTTACAATTAATTTTTGAAATTTGGATAAAATTTTGAATAAGTCACATGATCTGAAACAGAATGTGACGTCAGAGTACATACATCTTCAGCGGTTCTAAGGTGTCAAGTGTATTGTCAAAGTTGTCAAACAAATGTCAAATAAGAATCACGACCAGAACTTTAAAGTAAAAAATATATTATCAATTTATATAATAAATTCAGTTTTTATATTTTATTTTACCTCAACTCTTTAACACCCCTTATTTCGGTAGCAGTAAAACAATCGTTCTGATATAAATTCAGCTATCGACACACACACACACACACACACACACATACAAACATACAGACATCATCGTGAAAATGTCGTTATCTCTAAATCTATAGAAGATTTAATAAAAATTTAAGTGTATTAGACGGGAAATTTTATGTTCTTCAATTTTTGTAATAACAAAAATTTTCAAAACAATATTTAGAATATTTTTTTTAAGAAACTACCGAGTTTTGGTATAATAAACTTTCGAGCTTTCCAGGCAGATTGAAGCATACATAGTTAAACAGGTCTTAAATATTATAGTTTTTGAAGAATCGTCTTTGCTACATCCAGACACACACACACACACACACACACACACACACACACACACACACACATTCCTACACATACACACGTAGAAATCATCGTAAAAATATTATAATCGAATTATAGGGATCTTAAAACGTACTTATTCACTAAAATCTGGATATGCGATTTTTAGCATGAATCCAATACGTCTCGTAACGAAAGGTAAAAAGTTTGAAAATATATTGACTATTTAAAATAGGTGGAGTATTTTGTATTGATTCCTAGAGAGTCGCTCTATTTACGTCCGATACTAAATTAATTAATAAATTGAATTAATAAAAAAACCTACACAAAATTTTAGAGGAGAAATACTTGTCGTTTTATTCTTTAGGCAAGAGATGTTCTAGGCAAAAAGGTAGTTTTAATAATCCTCAAGCGATCACATCATTAGTTAGCTTTAGATTTTAATTAATTTCATTAATGTAATTGACAAAACTCTAATACCCTATTTCATTACATTTAACTAATTACAATTTTAGACTCAGAGCCTGTTTCTACCATTCTACAGAGTGAAAAAAAATAATTCATTCGGTTGGTAATACAATTCTGGTGATATTTTTATTCCATAGTTTACACTACGTCAGGTAAAGGCGGAAATACCATTCACATGTCGTTTTTACAATAAATACAAAAAGGTTATGTCGTCAGAGCAGGGGCCTGGCAGCTAATGGAATTTCGAGTGATTAGATAATGGATATGAAATAAAAGGATGTGGATAGGGGATACAACAACCATTTTAATTAAAATTGTAAATGTACTCAAAATAAAATTTTCGAATGTCACTGCCGACAACAGGAAATAAATTTTTGTATCAGTCTCACCGATTTTCGCCTCCCGCTACCCTTGGTAAGGGAGGTATAGGGTTTTTCACGATGATGTCTGTGTGTGAGTGTGTGTGTGTGTATGGATTTTGTCAACGCTCTAACTCAAATACTTATCATTCAGAAAATTCTGAAACCTTTTTTTTCGACCCTATTCTAATATGAAAAGAAATCATTAGATTTTGGTGTGTCGGATAACTGGAAATGGCACATTACTTGAAGCTCATAATGATTTTTCTTCAAAATTAAATACCATTTTTTCGCATATCATTAGAATTAAAGATTATTGAATTTTCTACATTATACATTAATACTTTTTCTATATACGAAAAGCACGTACATACATACATTCATAAAATCACGCGTATCCCACCTTGTGTTTTAGCAAAAATCCGAAAACAATAGTAACAACAGTAACAAAATGGAAAAGAATAAGAGTAAGAACTCAGCTGACTCACTTCACTCTTAAACAAGATTCTTCTTTCGCCTTGACCACAATCATCACATTCATACATAAGAACATATTAAAGTGACCGATTTTCGGTAGCGAATAACCGCATAACCGAAAAGCAAGTAGATGATTTAATTTTATAGTTCTACCACAGAATAAACATCTATACAGAAGCGACAGTCAGAGAGAGAAACGAAAATTAGAGAGAGAAAGAGTATGCCAACAAATTTAAAGGGCTAATCGGAGAAAATCGGATTGTTTCGACATATCTTCGTATCTTACGATTCTTTGTTCTTTTCATTATCTCGACGTGGACATTTTCCGTTAGGGGTCAATAATAAAAGTATATTGAGAAACACAAATTGATTTCTAATAAAAACAAATATGTTATTTTTTCAATAAACGATAGGAAAAATCGTTATCATAAGGAAAATCATTATATTTCACGTATTCTGGAAGAGCTGTTGTTTCAGCTTGTCACGCCCATGTATTTTAGGGTTATGGCTAATTCAAGCAAACCAAACACGTCTTCTCACTTTTGACATATGTCATTTTGTGAATTGTTTGTGAATTTTAGAAGTGCTGTTAGTTCCTAATGAAATGGATAAAATGAAGAAAGTAGAATCGAGAGGACTAGTTTGTTCATATAAAGACTGTATAAATAGATTTAAAAAAGGAGAAAGGGAATTGTAAGTTTTTTTCTTTTCCGAAAGATCGAGAAATGTAAGTTATGTAAATCGACTACCATATCATGTAAAATGTATATTCATTTAATAAATATAGGTGTAAAATGTGGCTCAAGGCCTGTGGAAGAGAAGATTTGATGGAGAAGGATATATGGGACATATTCATCGAGTCTGACGTTTGTTTCCCACATCAAAGATATAGAAAATTCTGCATTGTAATGAATTTGTAAAATTCAGCTATTTGTTTAATAAAATATAATTATGTGATTATTTTATCTGATTTCTTTTTAATTCGTTAATAAAATTAAAATTTTAGTACTTTTATGTTCCAATTTTTCTTTTACCATTTAAAACAATTTAAATTTCGCTCGTAAATTTGCCAACAAATTTAAAGTTCAAGGTCATAAACGTAAATTCGCAACAACAATGGTGCCGACAAGGAGTGTCGCTTCTGTATAAATGTATTCTGTGGTTTTACTGTATCTTGTACAAAGCAGTTGAATATTTATGTAATTTTAGAACACTTATATGCGTAAAAACACAACTATAAAAGAGGCGACGTACATATAGGTAATTAATTATATCAGTCATATGAAATTGTAGAGTTGTAGGTGAATATTTTTTAATATTTATCAAATTATAAAAAATTCAAATAGTTCTCCCAAACCCCCTCCCCCCCCCTTGTCTACACCACTGTAACTAACAGTTAAATGTCATTGTCAAAGAACATATCATGTCAAATTGGTAATGGTGATATTTTAAAAAGAAAATAGTTAATAAAGCAATAATTAAAAAGAAAGGAAATTAATATTAGTATACAGCATTAGTAAATATGTAGGTATGTATTTAAATTAATAAAAAAATAAATAGCGGGAGGTATTGTGCTGACCACATCAGATTTTTTCTATTTTCAACTAAATCAGTTATTTTTGATGACTCCTGCGGAATAAACAAAACATGTTTTTCATTAATGTTTCTTGTGAATGTTTCGTAATTTGTTGTTCTCGTCCTTGTGTATTTTTCTGGCGACATCTGGGCTTTGTGCTTGTTTGCTTTTGACTTGACCAAAGCTCTGGTTTCAAGACAACGAGCAGGTTTGTTAGTGTGTTGATAATATGGCGTGTTAGTTAGCTTTTGACGTCTTTTGTTATTATAAGCGAGGCCACGGGGTATGGACACAGAGGTGAACTGGCCCGTTTGCCCTTTGAATGAGAGACAATGAAAATATGGATATGGCGGCTTTTACACAACGTGCACGAAACATAGGTTAAATTGTATTGTGTAAAATAGAAGAACATTTTCAGATTTGTACATAAATATCTACGAAACAAAAAGCAAATTACTGTAACATTTGTTTGCTTATTTACTACAGAGTGATCAAAAAAAATGATGCAGTTATGCATCATAATGATGCATTATTCCACAGATTACACAATACCAGATGAGCGGGAACACTATTTGACATGTCATTTTGACAATAAATACGACTAGGTTATGTCAGAGGTGGGGCCTGAGAACTAATTGGATTATGACTGATTGAAATGCTTTAGATTAAAGCTTATGACTAATGTAAGAAATAAAAGTACGCGGGTAAGAGAAACAACAACCATTTTAATTCAAAATTGTAAATTTACCCAAATATATATTTTTAAATGTCACTGTCAACAACAGGACATACATTTTTGTATCAGTGTTACCAATTTCAAGTATTTTTTTGTTATTGCCAACTGAATAAGTTTTTTTTTGATCACTCTGTACATTTATTTCAAATTAAAAGGATTTACATAGTTATTTATCTGTCATTTACAGCCCGATACACAAAAAAGTTTAAGCTAATCCTCATTTTTGGATTAGTGAATTCTATTCTATTCCCTTATTTAAAATTTAATTTTCATGATATTATCAATAAAGGTAGATACTAGGAATAGATTAAACTATATTTTAAGTTATAAACTGTCAAAATTAGAGTAGAATTCGCAAATCCAAAAATGAGGATTAGCTTAAACCTTTTTGTGAATCGGGCTTTAAAGTTTAGTTAGGTATAACTTAGTTATCAATGAGCTAGTTTCACATATTTTAAAAAAGTATTTTAAATGACAGTTTATGCAATATTTTTATAGTAATAAAAAAAATAATAATATTGTATTGTTATTTTCTTAAATAAATAAATGGGTAATATATCATCACGGCATATTACCCACTGGGTGTGCCAGTATCTACAACACATGTAGACATCGGTAATGATGACGATATATTTTAGCGTGTGTGCGCTTACCAGGGGGCACATTACGGGCACTCATATCTGGTGTGGAGAGTGCACCACAGGGGGTCACTTTTGTGCCATTGGAAATATTTGGCGCCTGTCGAGATCGAACCCGGTTCCCCAGGTTCGCGACCAAACACTCAGGCACGCGGCCACGGGACCCCATATTTTCTTAAATAATTAAATAAAAAGATAGGCGCCAGAAATCGTCATGAAAAACAACCCCCACTCATGTGACGTCGGAGTGCATACATTATCATTCACAGCCAATAGGAATAGTATATTACATCCGAGGTGCGAGATGTTTCATTACAGCCGAGGGCTTATGTGAGAGGCTGTTATGAAACTCCCACTGAGGTTATGTATACTATTTTATTCATAATCATCATCATTTTAAATCAATAATTTTCAAAATAAATCAATGAATTATAACCTTTAATTTTATTAATATTTTGACAGCTGTCTTAAAATTTGTTTAGCCTACTTAATTATGGGATCTACGGCAATGTTGCTAGGCAACCCCTACATAAACATTTCCAACCCAAGAGATGGAAGTGAAATCTGTTATTTCCAACCCAAGAGATTGTCATTAAAGTTAGGAATGACGTATTTTCCAACCTCCAAAAGGTTAGGAATCTGTATATTACTATAATGATTGTGAATAAAACAGTTTACGTTATTTATATAAATAAAAGTAGGCGATAGTTTGTCTCATGTTAAAATGTATGTACTCCGACGTCACATTCTGTTTCAGTTTCAGTTCACGTGATCTTTTCAAAATTTTAATATTTAATTTAAAATAGCTAATGAATATTTCGTGAGATTTTCAAATTTGAGGCTCTTTAAAAACAATATCTTTTAAAATTTAATACTTAGAAGTCATACAAAAATTCTTGCGACAGCCCTATCCTTCTTCCAAAATCTTGTAATTTTACAAATCAAAAGTATGGTTTAATGGATCTGTAAAGCGACAATCTGATTACGTCGCATCTACATATGACCATTCCCGTTAAATTAATTCCAGTCAATTTTGAATAAAAGTTAAAATTAGAAAGTACGATGATTCGCCATACCATAACTATCACCGTAACTGCATATTGAAAACACTTAGAACAAATTCGTGAAAAAGAAAAAGAAACTGTTATCGGGGAAAATGGAAAGTCTGAGTCTGAACCATTTAATCTTAGAACAAGAAGCATTCCTCCTCCTTCTTGAACGAAAGTTATTTAATTTTCCTTGCAGAAGTGAAAATTACATTGAAGATCGAAAAATTCAGCTGTGCCGTGATAGGACAGACAAACGCTTAGCGGGAAATGTTCAAATTAAAATGAGGAAATTAAGGACTGGGACTGGCCCGGCCCGCTGTTTGATTTAAGCGTTTTAAGACCCGACGTAATTTGTCAAAGTGTTTCCTACAAATTTATTTTTCCAGAGATATTTTTGCTCCAGTTGTTCTATAATTTTACGTATTTGTTTTATTCCCCAAGCCTACTGCTTGCTTTTAAGACAAAAGAAATAAATCCTTTTAGCTGTTTTCAATAACAAAACTATATTACAGATTTATACTTTATTATAATTGAAAATAGATAAATAATTATTTCCTCTCGCTAAGAGAGGTATTGGATTCATGCTAAAATTCGAATATCCAGATTTTATTGAATAAGCACGATTTAAGGTCCTTAGAGTCCGATTATAACATTTTAAAAATGATGTCTCTCTCTCTCTCTCTCTCTCTCTCTCTCTGTGTGTGTGTGTGTGTGTGTGTGTGTGTGTGTGTGTGTGTGTGTGTGTGTGTTGTCTGTATGTATGTGTGTGTGTGGATGTGTAAATGTGTGTGTGTGTGTGTGTGTGTGTGTGTGTGTGTGTGTGGATGTGTAAATGTGTGTGTGTGTTTGTATGGATTTTGGAGGGACTATTCCTCAAAAACTATAAGACTTAAAAAATATTTAACTACAGTTTCCTCAATCTGACATTCCTGGGAAGACCTGAAAAGGTTTTGGTAACAATTGAACAACCGGAAGTAGTAGTTTCTTAGAAAAAATCTTGTAAATAATTTTTTTTGGAAATTTTTGGTATTAAATATTGAAGAACATAAAATTCTACATCTAATACACTTAAATTTTTTATTATATCTTGCATAGATTTAGAGATAAAGACACTACGTATAATATATAGAGTAATCTAATCGCAAAGGCTGAGGCACTAAGGAAACCAGTTGACAAATTCCAATGTTTATAACATAGGTTGTAAATGACACATGTCAGTGTCAAAAATCAGAAGTTTTAGTTACATTCTGAAAGCTTTTTTCTGGGAAGTACATTTAATCTTTCTTATTGTTTTATTAATTAAATATTTAAAATTGTAGGTAAAATGCATAAATCCATCAGAAATACCGCTAATCTGGTTAATAAAATGGAAGAATCTCTCACATTTAGGAACTTCCTCATACAATTAAACTACGAAAAAAAATTGAAGGTGAAGAATGAGCATTTAAAGAAACGAAAGACAAAAATAGATGTGATGCGAAAAAATTTTGAAACAAATATGTAGATAAAGAATAATCTAATCCGTACTAATATAATAAATGCGAAAGTAACTCTGTCTGTCTGTCTGTCTGTTACGTTTTCACGCCTAAACCGCTGAACCAATTTTGATGAATTTTGGTATAAAGATAGATTGGACTTTGCAGAAGGACATAGGCTACCTTTTATCGCGAAAATAATACTTGAAGGGGTGAAATAGGGGATGAAAATTTGTATGGAGAATCCATCATTTCTCCCGCTGAACCAATTTTGATGAATTTTGGTATAGAGATAGATTAGGCCTTGGAGAAGCACATAGGCTACTTTTTGTCGCGAAAATAAAACTTGAAGGGGGTGAGTAGCGGTTCAAAGTTTATATGGAGAACTCGTCATTTCTCAAGTTAGGGATATACAAATTCTTATTTATGCTTTTGTTAAGAAATAAAGAATGTTTTAGCTGTTTTGAAAAATAATCCTTCAAGGCGGTACAATATGGGATGATTTGAATTATTTTTTTTTATCTTCGTATCTATAGTTAAGTTATAACCGATGGCAGATATTTTAATATTTGTCGGAGAGATATCTTACATCATATATACAGAAGCAAAAGTACTCAAGACATGTTTAGAAAAGGTCCCTGTTAAGTGCGGTGCGAAGATAAGGAGGGCAGTGGGCGGAGCCTGTTACATGTACGATTCGAGGGAGGTTGCCGGCTCCCTACGCAGCGCATGTTTCCGGAGGAAAATGTGAAAAATTACTGGTACACGTGTAGATAATCGTTATTCTAGCTTTACCCGTGCGAAGCCGGGACGGGTCAGCTAGTTAAATATAATTTAAGAGTTCGATAGATTAGAAAATAATATCTTTCTCAAACTTGATGCCATTTGGCAACAGCCACTCAAATGTTAAATTATTTCCATTTTATTCTCACTCTCTTGTTATATTACTACTAAAAAAGTAATATCCCACACACTTGATTTTTTTAGTGAAGTATCGAATATTTATTTTGACGGATAAGTATTAATCCTTGTGCAAAGCTTGAAATGGTAGTAAACCTTGCCATATGATAAACATTTTTAAGCATTACGCTTAATTATTAATTATAGCTTTTAGTATTAGGTCTATCGGTGGAAATGGGGCTTTAATTTCGTTGAAAAATTCAACTGCACAGTAAATTGTGAAAATCATTAAATCATGATGAAATCTATTAAACATAATTTCATTTTTCATCCAGCTGGTAATTTTTTTATCATCTTATCACACGAGTTATAAATTACCCATGCTAAAGCGTTTAATTTTAATTATCTCTTACACAAACTCATAAACCTTAGCCGCTGGAATGGCTAACAAAACATTTACATTAAAAAAATTAACATGATAATATAATGTCCTGCCTGACATATAATATGACCGCGTATAATTTACCATTTTAAAAAGTGATTTACATAAAATTACTTTTATTATTTCCTTTTTATTGTGTCGTTATGTAATTGCGGTAGCCATGGCGCTTTTACTTCTTTGTTTTTGAAAAGTCTAAGGGTCGTTGTAACCATAAATATTATATTTAGACGCCTGCATTACATGGAGAAATTCGTCACGTGAAGTAGGAGAATTTGTTAGTGTAAATTTATTCATAAAACGACCAAGAAGTAACGTTGTTTTATTATTTATTGCAGAATAAAATATTGTGGTCATACGAAAAACTTCTCCCACTAGCATGTAACATACAAATTTTAACAGTAATAATATACTGGAACTTGATTTAAATTTTTGTCAGCTTTACAGAGAGATATATTATATTGTGGACTGTAATTTGTATAAGTACAGAGGGTTCGATATACAGGTGAACACGAAAATTCGTGACTTTTTTTTCGAAGATTATCTATGTCATAAAACTTTTGGAGAGATTTACAGTGCGGGACACGAATCATGAACTCAAAGCAATTGAAAGAAATGCTTATTCCATACATAGGCAACGTCAAAAAATAATTATTGTACGTAGTCAGGACATAAGTTCTGTCCCAAGATTAAAGTAAGACTAGATAAAACAAATGAGATCAAGACACAAAATTTTACAGAATGTGAAACTCTAATGTACTATGAATATGTCAAGCTACATTTTACTCGAAATGACCTCCACGTGCTTGTACACAGGCTTTTAATCTTCGATGCCAGTCATCTATGGCAGTACGTACCATATTCCTATCAATATTGACCACTGCTTTTACCAAAGACGCCTTTAACTGCTCCAAATTTCTGTGGCTTGAAGAACAGACTTTTTCCTCTAAATAAGACCAGATTTTATAGTCCATGGGATTTAGGTCTGGACTTGATGAGGGCCAATCGTCATGTCTAATAAAGTCAATATTTTGGCGATAAAACCATTCTTGCGAAGACTTTGCTTTGTGAGCTGGCGCTGAGTCCTGTTGAAAAACCCAGTGCTCATTTTTAAACATAGTGGTACTCAGAGACTTTACAATTCCCTCTAAAATGTCTTCTTGATACATTTTAGCTCCAGTTTTGACGCCTTTTTGACAAAAATGAACTTGTGTGGCCCCCAGATATGAAACACCCAACCAAACCATCACAGATGCAGGGTGATGACCTCGTTGAACAACAGGAACCTTTTCAGCAGTTTCAGAACTGCTATGAGCATTCACTATATCATTTTGGTTATTTAAATGTTCTTCGATTGTAAAAGTTTTCTCATCTGTGAAAAGAATTTTTCGATGCTTTTTATCTGCGTACCGATGAAGAAGCAGGTTTGCTCTCTTTTGCCTATTTTTTTAAAACGTGATGCAAGAAGATGGCCCTTTTTTCTACGGTAAGCATGAAGTTTGAGGTCCTCATTAATAACTCGCTTCAATAATTTAAAAATCGTTGTTGCTGAATGTCCACACCTGTGCAAAGCAATTACGGCAACACGATCTTCTTTTTTACTCCACTCCATTATTATTTAACAACTTATCAAAGAACTGTTGACACTTTTGTATTCAACACTGACAACATTAAATGACATAATTTCATTTTTGTTTTCGACGGTTACTTAGATCGTTTAAAAACACAATAAAAGTTTGGGACAGAACTTATGACTTGACTACGTAGTTAAGAAAATACTCGCCATGTTTCACAAGATTTCAGCGTCTGAATCAACCTCAGCTAGTAACCATAGACGCGTTTCACTGTTGTTGGAGCCCTACATAATTTTCTTAGGTACATTGATATAAAAATAAAGCATATTTCTTTCTATTGCAGTACACGCGGCTCACAGAGAAACAGAAAAAGAAGCTTCTGGAACCAATGCCTTGGTGGAGACAACCACGAGACCAGGACCGCATTTCGATAAATCTGCATCGAAGAACGTTACGGCACTGCTTGGAAAAACAGCCTATCTCAACTGTCGGGTTAAGAATTTGGGCAACAAAACCGTAAGTCTAAGTTTTTTATATTACATTTTAGTGGCGTAACTACAAATCACCGGGAGTAGAAACAAAAAAATCCAAATTTTTAAGAACTTAAAGCTTGTGATAAATCTACTGTCATATACAGTGTGTCCCATTTAGAGGTTCCACCATTGGGATCTCGAGAACTATAAGAGATACGATGTCGGTTAAATGAAACTTTTTATGCGCCTTTGGGAGGCCATCTCAGATGTGCTTTTATTTTTTCAAAAATTCTCATAGGGCGCTAGATAATGACGAAAAACGGAATATTGATGATTTTTTTCTTTTTCAAATAACTTCTAAACTATTAATAATTGAGAAAAATATTTTTTAAATGGAATCCATATCTGATTTTAGTCTCATAAAAATCAATATTTTTTTCTCTTTTCAATGATGTAAGGGTTATTATGTTTTATATTTGTTTTGCTCTGTTTTTCTCTTTATTTTCCTGAATTTTCTTATTATTTCCCAGAAAAACATTATTATTTTTATTAATTATATTGTATTTGAACAAAATAATTTGTTTTATGCCTTTATTACTTAATATTTTCATTCTAGACTCATAGTTACAAATTACACTATGATGTGCCAAGGGCGACCTGATACAAAATATAAAAATTAATTTGATACGAATTTTGAGCAAATTTTTTAACGAAATAAATTATTTAAATACAAGGAGTATTTCCAAATAGAAATCTACCAATATTTTCAAAATAATTGTAAATTTAATACAAAATAAGGAAAAAATAATAATTTTGAAGGCAAAACAAATATAAAACATAATAACCTTTACATCGTTGAAAAGAGCAAAAAATATTGATTTTTTTTTTTGACTAAAATCAGATCAGATCCATTTAAACTGGTTAGTTAATAAACATATCTATCTTTTATGTTTGAAACTTTTTTCTCATTTATTAATAGTTTAGAAGTTACTTGAAAAAGAAAAAATCAACAATATTCAGTTTTTCGTCATTATCTAGTGCCCTATGAGAATTTTTGGAAAATAAAAGCACATCTGAGATGGCCTCCCAAAGGCGCAAAAAAAGTTCCATTTAACCGACATCGTATCTCTTATAATTCTCGAGATCCCAATGGTGGCACCTCTAAATGGGACACACTGTATAATAATTCAATGAATCTAAGAAATTAGTAGTTTTGAGATTTATATCTTGACAACACAGATTATATTATAAACAAAGGAAAAGTAGTAGTCGGATTTTGGACAGGAAATTTTAATAAAAACAAATTTTCAATTCCTCAACGTTTCGGTTTAATTTCATTTTCAAGAGCGTTGGGTTGAAATTATTTTTATAAAATGAAGAAATTTAACCATATTGTTAAAATATGGATTGTAAAAAATCATTTGATATGAAATTGCAAAATTTTTAAAATAAATAGTAGTAGTACAAGTAGGCTATAAACATATATGATTATTATTAAATTCAAAAGTCAAGTTGTCAAAAATGATCGTGAAATGTAATTTTGAGAAGAAAAGATTATAAAGAAGGATACAGAATATTGCAATTCAACATTCTAATTTATATCTTTTTCTAAAATAAGGATTCAAGATTTCTTTAGAAAACAATTTTGACAAAATCTCGTGTCAAATTGACAGTAAATTAAAAACATTCAAATTGACCTACGTTTTTTTTGTTCATAGCCTACTCCGAGTTAGTATTTTTTTGAACAAACTGTACATCAAACAATAATAAATAATTGTTTTGTAGTTATGCCACTGTGTATATATTGTTCTTCCATTTTATATGCAATCCACACACTCAAGAGCTTTTAATCCTATAACATTTTAACCAAATATTTTCCATGAATTTTATACATAATTTTAAACACTATGCACATACTCTTTGCCCTTATTTATTAAACTTTTATTTAAAAAATGATTCGTTTGTACATATTTATCCAATTAAACATTGCTTATTCGATTGTAAATATCGGGATATTTTTATTATAGCCAGTTAGTTTATTTTAATATTTTGAATAAAAAAATCAAATTAAATATAACATCAAAGATAAAACAAAATATATATTATTTTAACCATAGACAGGAGCAATTTATAATCTGCCCACGATAGATATAGCAGCAGTGATATTTGATCCTTCACATCAAATAAATCTAATTATCCAAATATAGACTTTGGATTATTTTAGTAGCGTAATAGTTATTTATGTACCTAGGACAAAAAATTGCATATTACAGCAGAGCTTGAGTTTGCTTTCCGAGGCGAAGCCGAGGTAAAGCAAACAAGCGAGGCTATAATATGCATTTTTTGCCGAGGTACATATTACATTTTTCTGTCTACCTTACTTTACGTAATAGATCTAGAAATAAATACACGTTTTTTTAAATTCGTAAAATCTTATTATTTATTATATGAATAATGATTGGATAATATATATCTTCTGCCATTTTCACAAAATTTTAATTCTTAGCTCTGTTTTAGTTTGAAGGAAGACACACTACACTCACAGACACATCAACACTATTTGACAGGTGAAAATAAACAAAACCAACAAAATAACCTCGAAAACAACTCTATCCAGCGGCATCTTAGATTAACAATAATTAGTCATGTCAAAATTAATAATTTTTAGTATAGATAATTTCATTATTAATTGCGCACATATTTAAATTAAATTTATCATTAAAATAATATTTTTATTTGCTCGTTTGATATTTGTTATTTACAACTCCGGTGATACACACAATTGCAATAATCATAAAATCGTAGTAGGCTTAGCGTACGAAAAAGGTTTGCGGACGAAAAAGGTTTCCGGACGAAAAGTGATAACGTTCAGAAAAGTGTAATTTTTCGTCCGAAAATAAGTACATAAAATTTCACTTTTCGTATAGGTAGACAGAAAAAATATTTTTTCGCCAATCGTACGCAATTAATGTTATTGTCATTATTTTTTTAAAAGTGGTCTATTAAAGGCTCATTCACAGCTACGAAAATAAGAAATATAAATAAAATTATAAATAAGACTTCATGGTTGACATTCACAGCTTCGAAAATAAACACCAACTGTCATTTAATATATTCATAACTAACAAGCAATAATGACAACTTCATACCTTTTAAAGCACTGTACACAATCATATATGCGAACCTCCGCCTAAAACAGCTTTTTAAGATTACATTTAAATTGAAATATTTTTGCCAGAAGGTAAATTGACAGTTCAAATGACAGTTGTTATGTATGTGCTTATTTTTGTGTAATAGTTATTTATGTTTTAAGAGCGTAAGGAGGCTTTTATAGCCTGCGGCGAGATTTTGAACCCGAGGCGTAAGCCGAGGGATAAAAACACGTCAAAGGTCATAAAAGCAAGTTACGCACGTGGAACATACAAAATTTTATGCACGGACAAAAATTTTCAAATAAGGAATGTTAGAAAAATTGTAGCGAAAAGAATTTGTCCTCGTACATCCAGTATCTAGTGTTGATATGAAAGCGGAGAACAACAGTTTATTGTTTGTTTATTAGTTCTGTCATTTGAGTTTTATTTTGTGTATCTCCTTGCTTTCCATATAAATATTACTAAATTAATTTTCATTTTTCATTAAAAAATATAAAAAAATTCGATTTGTAATAAAAACTTTTCATGTTGCCTGGTTAAATTGTTTATATTGTAGGTTATAATTTGGTTTGACGTTTCATTATAGCCCAGCGGGCTATAAAATAACGTTTTATCAAAGAAATTCGTGTATAATTGTCAAATTATGATACGTCCGTGCATAAAATATTTAACATTTGCAAATCCTTGTGTTTATGTCTTATGTTTAATTTTATTTTCGAGAGCTGTGAACACTTTCATAAGAATCTATTGTTTATATCGTTATTTTTATTTTTATGTATAATTTTGTTTTTATTTTCGGGGCTGTGAATGAGGCTTTAAAATTGTTTATATCACTATGGAAATTGTACAAAAAGTAAATAATTGTTTGGACTAGTACGAAAAATACGTTGACATTATTTATACAAATAATAGTAGATTAAAAAGATTAAATTCCAGAAAAATTTCATTAATAAAAATATAACGAAAATAGTAAGGTTAGTATTTTTTTATTGAACTTGTTACATAAAAGTAGCTTTCAACATGGAATAGTGCGCTTTACTTTGTTAGATAAATAAGAAAAATATGCAATAATTAAGTTCTCAGAATATGAAGCGGAGTTTTGTTCCTTTTTCCAATTCATAAACCATCTATAGTTATTTTCACAAACTTCTCTCGATTTTTGAGGGATTTGATCCCGACCGACGCCGAATATTTAGAATTTTAACCACCAAATTCACCAACCGTTAATCAAGTCTTGATTCTCTGATCAACACTGATCTGTAAATCAAGTTCTGGTTTACCTTGGAGATCAACAGTTTTAACAAAGCAACAGTGTCAAATTTTATTGATCAGAGAATCAAATTTGATTCAGGGATGGTGAATTCGATTGTAAATGGCACAAAAGTGACCCTTTGGTTCACTTTCCATGCCAGCTATGAGTGCCCGTGTCGTGACGCCTGGTAAGCGCCCGCACGGTGCAAATATATCATCATCATTACCGAAATCTATGTACAAAGCAGATTGGCACACCCCGAAATGGGTATAATATAGCGTGATGATATATTTATTTATTTATAATATATCGGGTAACGTACTGGATATATTAAATGATTCTTCATTAGTATCACTATCCATTTTTGATATGTAATTCTTGCAAATTTATATTCAAAATGTATACTGTTGAATTTTGACGTTTACAAAATATAATATTTATAAAACATTTGCGGTTGTCGTCGTTGTCATGTTAGAAACAAATTCATTGTTGCGTCATATTGACAAATGTCAGTTTTCATGAAACTTTTAAATTTGTATAGATAAAATAAGTTGAATATTATAATGCTCCATTTTAAATTGATGAGGGATAGATTTAGTTAGCAAAAAAATATTATGTAAAGAAAAGTTTCTGGATTTCAGCCACTGTAGTTTATTCAGTCTCGACAGTTTCGACCCCACATGGGTCTTTTTCAGGAGCTATACATTAAAATTTTTACAATAAGTACAAAAACAATATTTATAAATTAAGTTTTTTTTTTTAAAAAGCGACTTATATGAACGTTGTAAAAGTGTGAAAATATGTAGAGTACATAATAAATAAATAAATTAATGTAAGTCGCTGTTTTAAAAACACTTAATTTATAAATATTGTTTTTCTACTTATTGTAAAAATTTTACTGTATAGCTGCTTATGAAGACCCATGTATGGTCGAAACTGTCTAGACTGAATAAACTATAGTGGCTGAAATCCAGAAACTTTTCTATACATCACCATCCCAGCCAAGAAAAAACCCTTTTTCTAAAAAATATTATGTTTCATTCATACAAAAAATGCTTATTTGGGTCTTGTAAAATCATGCATTTTCGTATTAATGAAACAAATATTAAAGTATCGCCTGAAAATTTGAAGAATGAATGAATCTAAAAATACATTTTAATCAAGATTTTTTTCTCTGAAAATCCCCGCGCATTCATCATTTATCGCCTCTTAAATCTTTTGCAAAAATCCGTAGGCCTTCTTTTATAATTCATTTGATTTACTAATCGGGTTTTCAAGACCATTTTGCAGTATGACACATGCCAGTTATCGGAGAGCGGACGTAAAGCTCTGCCGTTGTCCTCAGCAACCGCAAATCTCTGTTTAGCCAGAAAAATAAAACACTTGTCACTCAGGGTCTTTATGTGTCAGTGGCAACACACTTTGAAAGCAGAGGGGTGATACTTCTTGCACCTTTGAAGAAAGTGAGTTTTAATTTCGGTTTTTCGTTCTTAACTTGAAAGAATTTTAATTTAATCGCTAATTAGATTTTTTGGTTCAAACTACAAAAGTGACGAGCAATACATTTGCAATCAGTATTCATGTGGCAACATAAATTAAGAGGAAACAAGTACTCGTACGTGTAGCTGAAACTAACTAGGTACCCATTGAAAAATATATGACATTTACTTGGTTTACAAATTAGTGATACGGATTTAGGATATACTTACGCTAAACATAAATGAGTTTTATGTAATATAAGTATTGTATTGCACTTCGCTATCGAACCGTCGTTTTATAATAAGAACATTACCGAAATATTGTTTTTTATTGTATTTAATATGTCTTCTGCACACATATAATTCTAATAACTATTTTTCATTGTATGAGGAAGTTCCTAAATGTCAAAGATTCATCCAATTCATTAGCAAGATTGGCGGTATTTCTTATGGATATATGCAGTTCACCTACAATTTTAAATACTTAATTAATAAAACAATAAGAAAGATTAAATGTACTTACCAGAAAAAGCTTTCAGAATGTCTCTAAAACTGTTGATTTTTGACACTGACATTTATCATTTACAAACTATGTTATAAACATTTGAATTTGTCAACTGGTTTCCTTAGTGCCTTGGCCTCTGCGATTAGATTATTTTATATATTACAGTGCCTTTATCTCTAAATCTATACAAGATATAATAAAATTTTTGACTGTATCAGATGTAGAATTTTATGTTCTTCAATAATAGTAATAACAGAAATTTTCAAAGAATTATATTTAGAAGATTTTTTTAAAGCAACTATTACTTGTGGTTGTCCAATTGTTACCAAAATCTAATCAGCTCTTCCTAGGAATGTCAGATTGAGGAAACTGCAGTATTTTTTTTTTAAATCTTATAGTATTTGAGAAACCGTGGTACCAACATCCACACATCCACACACACACACACATACACACACACACACCCGAACACATACACAAACACACACACACACACACACACACACACACACACATACATACATACACTACAAATCATTAGCAAGATTGGCGGTATTTCTTATGGATATATGCATTTTACCTACAATTTTAATAATTTAATCAATAAAAAAATAAGAAAGATTAAATGTATTTCCCAGAAAAAGCTCTCAGAATGTCACTGAAGTGTTGTTTTTTGATCATTTACAAACTATGTTACGAACATTTGAATTTGTCAACTGGTTTCCTTAGTGCTGTGGCCTCTGCGATTAGATTATTCTATATATTACAGTGCCTTTATCTCAAAATCTACACAAGATATAATAAAATTTTTAAATGTAACAGACTTAGAATTTTATGTTTTTCAATAATAGTAATAAGAGAAATTTTCAAAAGAAGAATTTTTTAAAAAACTATTACTTCCGGTTGTCCAATTGTTACCAGAATCTAATCAGCTCTTCCCAGGAATGTCAGATTGAGGAAACTGCAGTTACATATTTTTTAAGTCTTATAGTATTTGAGAAATCGTGGTTCCAACATCCACACACTGACACACACATATACACACACACGGGCATCATCGTAAAAATGTTATAATCGATTTATAGGGACCTTAAAACGTCCTTATCCACTAAAATCTGGATATGCGAATTTTACCATGATTCCAATACCTCTCTTAGCGAGAGGTATTGAATGATAAACATGATAAATAATAATCCATTTAATTTTTTTATTGTTCAAATTTGTTTAAATTTATGTGTGCGATAGCCATAATTGCAACAAATAAAGTTGATAGCCAAATCCAACTATTTGTGTCGGAAAAATAAATTCCTGAATCCATCATAATAACAAATTGCAATATTGCGAGCAGTGTTCCAGTGAGTAACAAAAAGCATCCATTATTTAAGCATTTTTTCATCTGCGGATCGCGAATTCAACTATGACAGGTTGAAATAACATAAATGAGATGTCACGCGAATCGTTTGTTTTAGCTGCGGGCGGGCAGCGGTCACTTGATGTGTGTCGAGTGATTCCCAGTGGGCTGCATGTGTGCGGCATCCCGCATTGGCAATATTTGCAGGATCGAAGGGCAATAGGGCGAAAGGGTGGTGTTGCCAACACAATTATATCAACAAGGTGATTTCATTTTTAATGTTCACTCATGTCAACTACACATGAGACAAAAATTGCTAGTTTATTAACAAGAGGGTTGGTTTAAAATTGCATCGAAAATTGTTACGGGGTTTATTCACAATTTTGATTTATATATGTAAATGTTTAGAAAGAGTAACGGTATGTGAATATCTTGGCAGTATGGTAACACAGGACGGTAAAATAGATCTAGAAATATCGAACAGGACTGAGGCTGTGTCCGATGCCACATTTTGGCATTTAGAATTTAGCATTTAGGTCTTATTCACATACAGAGAATTTATTTTAAAATGCAACATTATAGTTCATCACTTCCATGGTTACTCACTATTGTCAGAAATGACAGCAATGTAATATTTGTCCATTTTAAAATGCAACATTATAAACAGTATTGCAGCACAGGAGATTCCTCCAAACACACATCACAAATGGTGTCAATTCTTATTACGAACGACTAGAATATTGCCTCAGAGTGATTGGGGGTATTTTTTTTTAACATTTATTACATGAAAGTTATGAATTTTTGTAAGCTAAAGTTTTTTAAGATGTACAACGTTCATGTTTTGATTATTTGTTAATCATATGTAGGCTAATTTATAGGAAATTAGTTTTGATAATTCAAAACTACAAATTTTGTATGTTGCATTTTAAAATGGACATATATTACATTGCTGTCATTTTTTGACAATAGTGAGTAACCATGGAAGTGATTCGCCATATGTTGCATGTTAAAATAAATTCCCTGTATATACAACTTCGAATGGCACACTAATAACATCCATTTGTTTGTATGACAACACTTTAGAACAAAAATCTGATGTGGCCAACACAAAACCTCCCGCTATTTAATTTTTATTAATTTAAATACATACCTACGTATTTACTAACGCTGCAAACTGTTCTGTTGCAGAAAACTATTGCTTTATATACTATTTTCTTTTTAAAATGTCACTATTATTAATATGAAGTGATTAGTTTTTTGACAGTGACATTTACTGTCAGTTACATTCATTTGGAATATGAACTGTCTAACAAAGGAATTGTGTTTATCTTAGGCTTCGCGACTAATAAAATAAATTATTTTTAAATTTATCTGTAAAATATATAGACAAAGTATTAATGTATTCCTGTAGAAAATTCAATAATCTTTAATTTTCATAAGTCACAAAATGGCTTCTTTTCATATTAGAATAGGATAGAAATACAAGGTTTCAGAATTTTCTGAATGATAGTATTTGAGTTAGAGCGAATACAAAATCCATATACATGCACACACACACACACACACACACACACACACACACACATGCACACATCCAGCCATCATCGTGAAAATGTTAAAATTGGATTCTAGGGACCTTAAAACGTGGTCATTTACTAAAATCTCGATATGTGATTTTTAGCACGATCCCTGTACCTCCCTTACCAAGGGTAGCGGGAGGTAAAAAATGAATTATACAACTAGATTTAATTTGATGCTTCAGATTAAATGTTAATATCATATTTCATAAAATAGAAGCTAAAAAGCTATTTTGTACAAATTATAGCAACAAACATGATTTGTTCAATTAGTGCTCGTCAACTTCAAGATATAGTGTGCTCCTGCAAAACTCTAAAATCTAATTCTAAAATCCTAAATAATCACTAGATTTAGGGCATATAAATTTAGAATTTAGATATTAGGAATTAGGATGTTGCACTTTTATCACCTTAATTTCTTAAACACGTGTTCTTGTTAAAATATTTACTGTCCGAAATTTACAGAGTGCGGATGTATGAACTGAGGGTGTTCGGTTACGTGAATATCCTGTATGCAAGAGTATGTAATTAATTGTGTGTTGAGAGACAGAAAGTTTCCGATTACAAGAAACAGGAGAACTTCCGTGAATACTGTTTCAGATGAACGAGGAAGAGGAATCACTATATACACTGTATTATAGAACCATGCTTCAGCCCTTATAGGGTTATGGTTCATGCATCCACTAACTACATTGTTGTGATTAATGTCTGGTTGCACCGCTATTGCCTACATTTTAGGTATTTCTTAACAATATCGTATCGACACAAAACGTCAAGTTTCTAATTGAATATTGCTGTCAAAAAATCAATTTGAATTTTTTTGGTTAAAATTTAAGTGTCATTGGTGCAACTGGGCTTAAGTCACAACTTACACAGTTAAAGTGATACAAGAGAACAATATTATTTTTACCTCCCGCTACCCTAGGTAAGGGAGGTATAGGGATCGTGCTAAAAATCGAATATAGAGATTTTAGTGAATAAGCACGTTTTGGTGTCCTCAGAATCCGATTTTAACATTTTTACAATGATGTCTGTAGGTATGTATGTATGTGTGTGTGGATCTTGTGGACACGATTACTCAAATACTATCAATCAGAAAAATTTGAAATTTTGTATATCCATTTTATACTAATGTGGGAAGAGCTCATTAGTTTTTAGTGTATATCGGATAACCGGAAGTATCATTTATACAAGCCTTTAACAGTTTTTCTTGTAAAAAATTCATTGAATATAATTTTTTAGCAACTTTTACCAATACAAATTGAATATAATGGCACAATCTTTAGCATTAGCAAATAACCTGAAATAACTTTAAATATTATATTATAAAATTATTTATTTTTGTACATCACTTTGCCTCTGCGTCAAACAAAAACAATACTTTAATAACAAATTTGACATATTTAAACAAATGTCACTGTCACGAAGCAATTTTCATTAAAATTAATAATGAAACCGTGTTAAGAAGAATTTAGTAGTTTAAATATGATTCTAATGAAATTAAGGTTTGTAAGAATAATATATTTTCCATCATACATAAATATTAGATATACAGGATAATTCGATTTAAGTTTGATGTTTGCAGCATTATATATCAAACAGCTCTCAATAAGAACGTGATTTCAAAGTGTCAAATAATAGTTTGCAACTACACATTTACGAAATGGATAATGCACGGCGAAGAATTTACACAGATTGCGTTTTAGAGCATAAGGAAGTTGGTGATGATTTTGACAATAATGTGTGTGTGACGATTTTTCCTTAAAATATATTAATGATCCAAAACTTCGCAAAGTTGGTATTTAATACTCTCATATAATTTGAAACAACATATTAGATTTTGACTATATATGATAAAGCGGATGTAGTACTTAATTTGAAGCTCTAACAGATTTTTCAGGAAAAACATAATAAAATATTATCCAAAATTTCGTATTACAAACTTTTCTATTTATTTGAACAACAAAGTAGATTTTGTTTACAAACGATCAATCGGAAGTGAAACTTTACTTAAAGCTCATTGCTATTTTAAACATGGAATTGGCGGGATGTCATGTGCTGGCCACATCAGATTTTTTTAATTTGTTTGCTATAAAGCTCTAGTTATAAGTTGTAAGTAAAATAATTATCCTTATCCTACCAAAAGGACATTTTTCTAGTCTCGTTATATTGAAATAAAAACTGTGAAGGTATTGATTACAACAAAGAATATTTTGATTATAGTTCAAGAATATTGATGACAAGAATGAAACCGACAATATTCTGCGAAGAATAAAATACTTATGATTTACAATTCTGAAATCTTAGTGAGATAATTTTCTTTTTCTTTTCTGCCGATATTGAATTTCCATAATTTACTATTAAAATTTAGTAGAAAAAAGTAAAAGAAATATCCTGCCGAACGGATAATTATTCAGTAAATAACAATAAGGAAATATTATAACCTCAATTGTACGGTGACTTAAAAATTTGCTTCCTCTGAAGCTCAACGCGGTCTAAATCTAGTAAATCAAAACAGATTTCCATCTTGTTTGTGGTTGAAAACCAGATTACGTATTGCTTGAGATGATTATCGAAGTCTAATACCATTTGTTGTAATGATCGAAGCGTTTCCTAGCAACCCAGCATCGTCACTCAATTATTTCATTAGTCGCGGTGCATCTGTTTGCCAGACAAATCAACATCGCCGGGCGTTATTAGTTTCGAGTCTGGACACAGAGCGGAGCAGATGCAGTGCTTCAAAGCCTCCTAATCCTATTTCTTAGTCGTGGCTATTGCGATGTGCGAATATCTTGGGACTAGATAATAATTTCCTGAAATTAATCCACGTAGTTTTAGCTGAACAACACGGAAAGCCTTTCAGCTTCAGCTACTGCTTCGCAATTAAATTATTTACTTGCTTATTAAGTCATTTCGAGTTCGTTATATGTGCTTCTATGGGGTTAGCTTATTGCCTTACATGGATCAACATTTTTAGGGCACTTTATCTTTTATCCTTAAATACAGGTTGCTTGAAAATGTTTGTTTTCAATTAAATTGCACGATATTTCACAGAAATGTTCATTTCACAACTTATTTTACGCACAACTCATTAAAATTGTTTGTTTACATCTTAGTTACCAAGGCGAAAAGTTGAATATTACGCTCGCCGGGCTTTTAGCCAGTTTTACCTCCTGCCGGGCTGTAAACAAGCCAAAACGCCCGATAATGATTCTAACCTTTATTTACTTATATGAATTTTAGAAATATTTCTTTAATTATTTATAATATAACGACAAAATAAGGTTAACCTGGCCACGTAATATTTTTACATAGCAACAAGCTTTGCCTTTAAAAAATAATTGAAAAACAAAGGAAGTTTACACTTTTGGACGAATAAAAGCCCTCCGCTACGCATCAAATTTCGTCCTCAGGCGTAAACCTTTTCTTTCGGTCGTCTATACGTAAATAACTATTACGCACAACTGTATTGTAATTGTTTGTTTACATTTTAGTTACCATGGCGGAAAATGAAAGATTACACCCTGCGGGCGGTAAAGTGTAAAGCAAAAGCCCGCCGGGCAGTAAAAAATATTTTTTTCTGTCAACCAGGCTTGCAACACATCGTATTCGTTTTAAGATCGGTCCTTTGACTTACCAGGACATAAATCCGCTAAAGCTTCATTAGCTTCTAGCAATTTTTTTACAGAAATTTCAGTATCATATTCAGGGTGAAGCTCCATGCTTGACATTTTTAATAATTTTTTTACACAAAACAAATGGTTACCAATACAACGCATCGTCTAAATGTTTCTTGGCATAGCCATCTGGCCATATTTTTTACAACAAGCTTTTAGTAATGCTATTAAAAATTACGTTTCATTTGGTTTCAGTTGTGTGTAAAACGTTGTACGTACCTCAGGCCGAAAGAGGTTTACGCCCTTGGACGAATAAAAGCCCTCCGCTTCGCGTCGGGCTTCAAATTTCGTCCGCAGGCGTAAACCCTTTCTTTCGGCCCTCTATACGTAAATAACTATTAAAATCGTCACTACAGTGCTAAAAATTGTCATTAAAAGTTTCGATAACAAATAAAATTTAATATGCTCCCCGTCATTGAAGTTCCTTTTCATTACTCATATATTATATTTTCCTCGGCACTACGGCCTTGTCAATTAAAATCCACATTTGTAATAAAAAGTAGAACTTCAGTACCTATATATGTAAATAACTATTACATTAGCGTCATAATCTACATTTTAATTAATTTCTCTTGTCAGCTGATGAGTATATTATTGAAAGTACTTATTGTAATTTACATTTAATTTATTGGAAATGTTTTATTGAAGTGCCAGTAATTACAGGTCACGAATTAATATAATTGAAGGCCACAAATTACAATTCCAAAATATGTTAGGTGCTCTAATTTTGTTTGCTGGAAACAGAATAATATATATTCCACACGAGTGTAATACAACATTTTATTCAACACTTTTTTAAAACTTCTTAAATCATTTTCATATTTTCGTTCATCGTTTGACACTGACATCTCAATAGATGTACTATTTAAAAATATAAAGTACCCATTGAATGGTTGTTATTTTGTGATATTGTTATTAAAAAAATTCTGCAATAATTATTGTCTGTCATTGGGAATGGGGTATTCCACCGTAACAACAAAATTAAGAAAATTTCAATTTAACATAAAGTATGGCTCAATAAATAATAGTTGAAACAATGAAAATATTTTTTAAATCATTACTTTACGAGATATTTCACATTTGCTAAAAGGGAAAATTGACGTCATACAATTGTTATCCTTCTCTCGCAGCGTATTCAGAGCAGTGTGTGTGAGAAAGACAAGTATAGAGGAAATGTGACGTTACACTGATTTCTCGAAAATAAAATACTCTGAAAATAGGAACAATTAAGATTTTTTAATACTATGAATTGCTTCAAAACTGAATGAAGTTTTATTTAAAATAATAAAAAAAATTGAGTGGAATACCCCATTATTTGAAAGAAAAATTAATTCAAATAGGTGAAAATTAGGACCTTCCTTTAAAACATATTCATTTACAATCATAAGCAGTATCAGTAAATATTATCTCACGGAGTAATGTTGTTCATTAGTTATTTCAAATAACCATAGTAACAAGTATTTTATGAGTCAGTGTTGCATAATACATATTTACACACCAAGTGAGCTAAGGTAATGTTTATCCATGAGAAGAAAGTTTAGATCACGAACCCGTAAGGGCCAGTGAGTTAATTTCTTCGAGTGAATAAACATTCTTAGCTCACGTGGTTTGTACAATATTTTATAATTTATTTTCGTTCTTTGCATTTTTTGTTGTAGAGTGAGTTAAAATTTTGTGAGTGATTTAAAATTTTTAATTCACTTGTGACTAGAATGTTACAAGTACTTGTTACTATGGAGTTAATAATGACAGTTTAAAACGTCAAAATTGAATAAAATATTTTATTTCGTTATCTTCTGTGTTTCTTTGTTTAATTATTCTTGATCGCCGTACTGGCTTACAAAATCATACCGTGTTATTATGTTGCTCTGCAGATGTAAATGTACATATGTAATGGCGTTTCATTGCTTGTCTAGTTTACAAAATTATCTAAATGAGTGGTTGTGAATAACTAGGTTATGCTACTCTTTCCAGGAATTTCATTGTATGAAGTGCTTGTAATTGGCAAATGTGTTATAGAAATAGACTTGAATTACCCTTAATTTCATACTCCATAACGTAGTTGTAATCAATTTTACGGTACTCCAACTACTTATCTTGAAAAACAAATACAAAAAACTGCATGAAAAATGCATTAGTTTCATAGCATATTCATCAGCTGAAAATAAAGAATATTTTAAAATTAAAATAAAACACAAACCATGTTGCTACTTCCTCTGTCTGTCATCAAATGATATATATATATATATATATATATCTAAAATCGTCTAATTTGAGGTACCTCGCTGTTTAAAAATATCTTTCATAAGAGATGTTTTTAATTTATGCCAAATTTTTTTACCTCTCGTTAAGAGACGTACTGAATTCATGCTAAAAATTGCATATCCAGATTTTAGTGAATAAGCACGATTTAAGGGCACTGGAATCCGATTTTAATACTTTTACATTGACGTCTATTTCTCTCTCGCACTCTCTCTCTCTCTCTCTGTGTGTGTGTGTGTGTGTGTGTGTGTGTGTGTATGTGGTGCGTATGTATTTGGATGTTAAGGGGACGGTTTTTCAAATTCTATAAGACTAAAGACCAATTTAACTACGTATTCCTTAATCTAATATTAATGGGAAGATCTGAAAAGGTTTTGGTAACAATTGGACAATCAGAAGTAGTAGTTTTTTGAAAATCTTCTAAATATTATTTTTTGGAAATTTATGTTATTACAAGAATATACATATATACTCTCTCATACATTGAACATTTTTATTAGATATATTTTCTATAGATTTACAGATAGGGAATTATAAATATTTAAAATAATCCGTTGTAATGAATCTCACAGCTCAAATAACTCTATGGAAAACAGTTGAAAAATTAAAATGTTTGTAATTGACAGAAAAATGTCAGTGTCGAAAATCCTGATTACTAAAGGCTTTTTCTGGGAAGTATATTTTATATTTCTTATTTTATTATTAATTAAATATTTAAAATTATAGATAGTTATGTTACATATACTGCCAATCTTTTTAATGAAATTGAAGAATCTCGAACATTAATGCCCGTATTCATGGTCGATGCTCAATCTCGTACTTGAGTATTACTTCGCCAAGCATTACTCCGGTTGTTCTCGACCTCAAGCACATAATATATTTCATAGTCGAAACTTCGTGAATTCTCGGTTTTCTAGGGAGGATGTCTACAAATTCTAAAAATTGTTGATTATCTTCATGATTCATTATTTAACTTACTCAAGTATGAGTCGAGGCGAAGTACTGACTATGAATACGGGCATTAGAGGACTAGGAAGAAACTTATAGAATAAATTTAAAAATATATTAATAACAGATGTAATTAGAATTTTTGTGTGTGTGTACCAGAAATGTTAAATACAATATGTACTTATATAGTCTAATATTAAAATGGCGAGAGTCTTGTACTGGCTACAACAGATTTTTTTTATAGGTATGTGTTATTTGAAAATTATAAATGATTTTGAAGTTTGACGTTGGTCGGATTCAAACCCGAACCGGCAAAATCTGTCTATCTATAATTCAATGTTTTACATACTGCTTTTGCCGCTTACTCTTTCCAACCGGACTCACCGAGCCGTAGTGTTTTACCTCTGCCATATTGTCGGTGAGATTTCAGCCATTTCTTCATTTATTTAAGATATTTAAGTCGCTAGCTTAAAGGATCTGAATGTGATAAATACAACTGTAACAAATCGGAAATCGAACGCACGAAACATGATTCGGGTGACGTCATTGCGAGTTGAGAGGACTCTTAACTACCTATAGTCTCTAATATTCTACGATAAAATATTCTTTCGCAACGTACTATCTCAGGCATGGATACAACATAAACTACAATTTAACTTAATAAAAACTTTGCATAGAAAGCATAACTCAATATTGATATCCAAGTAGGCCGGTCTCTGGAGACTTAGCAGGTATCGGATGTTTTGCGAATCTAGTTATAAATTTTAAGCATATTAAACCAGGCTTTAAACAGTGAGATCACTTTGGCTTTGTTAAATATGCATGAATATTACGAACACCGTTTGTTTGGGTATCAAAGGCAGATATTCCCAAAATTTTCAAACGATTTTATTGATCGGTTAGAGATTTTAACGAAGCGTGATGAGCAGATGACAACACCCCCCTTTCCCCTGTCTATCACACTGAATTTATTTACAAGCGAAGCCAGAACAATACTCCCCGACAATATAATTCATTTTATAGTAAAATAATTAATTGAGAATTTATTTATAATAGAGAAGGCAGCACTAGATGCACAATTTTTACCTTCTGTCACCTTTAGGTAAGGAAGATATATTGTCTTTGATAAAAAGATTTGTAGTGCGATTCTGTAATTTTCTATAACGCTATAGAAATGTAAAAGTGAACAAAATCGCAACAATTTTTGTTTACTAATACATTTATTATCGTTTGACATTAAAAAATCTGTTGTGGCCAGCACAAGACCTTCCGTCAATTCGATGTATTTTGTAGAAATACCATACCAAAAGGTCCTTGGAACAGATTCTATATAATATCATGTAAAATCGAACACGAACACATACTATTTTTTACAAATTCCATACTAAAAGTTCATTTGAAAAGGTTCTTTACATCCAATAAAATTATAACATAAACTACACTAAGTAATGTCCTTCCATCTTCTCTTTGGCCTTTCTCTGCATGTCACTTGCGAGTAACAATATGACAAACCAATTTTAGATCCTATACTTCCCATATTTGGTTTTGCACTTGCAACTGACATCTGTCTATTAATTTTTTTTGAATAATTATGTCAGCTGTTTCCATGATAAATTGCAAAGCTGACTAATTTTTGAAAATTAATTTCTTTATAATGCTTTAAATTTACATCTATTGAATATGAAGGAAAATGTATAATTAAACCGTATAGGGAAGAGTATTTTCTTTAATATATATAATAACAAAATGTCAAAAAATAATATTTAACTGCGTTTTTTTAAGAAAAACTGTTAAAAACTTCAAAAAAGGGTACTTCCGGTGGATCGATTATAACCAAAATCTAATCAACTCTTCATATGGATGTACAGAAGAGGAATACGAAAGAATTATAATTTTTAGAATTATAGTATTGGAGTTATCGTCAGAGAAAAATTTGTCACACACGGACACACACACACACACAAACACACACACACACACACACACACACACACACACACACACACACACACACACACACAGATATCATCTTAAAAATGGTATATTCGTATTGTAGGGACCCTAAAACGTGCTTATTCATTAAAAACTCACCACCGAATTTTTTGACCAAAGACAATACCTTCCTTACCTAAAGGTGACGGAAGGTAAAAATGATGCGCTTCTGTTGAAAGTTACAGTTCTATAGTGGTATAGAATATTACAGAATCGCACCGTTGATGGTGTGTTTTTAATAAATAAGCACGTTTTATGGTCCCTAGAATACGATTTTACTAGTTCTACGATGATGCAAATATTTCTCCGACAATAACTGCAATATTACAATTCTAAAAATTGTAATTCTTTCGTTACATCCATATGAAGGCCTGCTTAGATTGGTCAACCGGAAGTTCCCTTATTTGAAGTTAACAGTTTTTTTTTTTTTTTTTAAAAAAAAACGACAGTTAAATACAGTGTGTTCAAAAAATTCCTAACTTGGAATAAGCTATGAACAAAAAAACTTATGTCAATTTAAAAGCATTTAATTAAATTGTCAATTTGACACGAGATATTGTCAAAAATGTTATCTAAAGAAATCAAAGCTTTTCTTCTTGAATCCTTATTTTAGAAATAGAAATAAATTAGAAAACGGTGAATGGTAATATTATTCTCTAATATTACATTCACAATAAATTTTAACAATTTCAATTTTGAATGAAATAATAATCAGACATACGTTTCTGTGTTCATAGCCTACTTCGAATTAGATTTTTGTCTGAACACACGGTTTCATTTATTGACATTTTATGTAATTATCAATATGAAAGAATATCTTATTGTCCATACGGTTTGATTATACACTTTTCTTTACATTCAATTGATATAGAGTTAAAGAATTATAAACAGATTAACTTTCATAAAACAACCAGCTTTGCTATAATCATGGAAACACCTGATATATTCAAACAATTCTAATTGATAGATGTCAGTGTCAGGTGCAATTTATGTAGTGTGTTCGCGTTATAGGAAACAGCTGGTATATGCAAAAAAGTCTAATTGACAGATGTCAGTGTCAAGTGCAAAACCAAATATGGAAAGTATAGGATCAGAATGCCGGGAGTATGAGGAAGGCGAAAGAGAAGATGGAAGGACAGTGTCGCAGAAGACGTGAGAGAGGAAGAATTGTATGAAGAAAATACGTTGGACAGGAATGAGTGGAAGAGAAGAGTAAGCAACAGTGACCCCTAATAAAAATGGAGAAATCTGAAGAAGAAAGAAGGAAGTGTCAAGTGCAATTTACATAGTTTATATTCATGTTATAATTTTATTGGATTTAGAGAATCTTTTTAATGGAACTTTTGGCATTGAATATGTAAAAAATAGCATGTGTTCGTGTTACGATTTTACATGATATATAGAATCTTTTCGAAGGAAATTTTGGTATGGAAATTGTACAAAATACATAGAATAGGGCTGTTGCAAGAATTTTTATATGACTTCTAAGTATTAAATTTGAAAAGATATTGGGTGAGATTCAGTGGGTTGTATTAGCGTGTTTTAAGCTAAAACAGTCCTTTGTCAAAAATATTTTGGCAACTTTGTAATACCTTTCAGAAAAAAGTGAGAGGCCAAAGGATCAAATAAAGAAAAAAATATTATTAAGAGTAGAAAGAAAAAGAGGACAAATGTCAAAACTGATTAAAACGGGGGTTGAGATATTTTAAAATTCATTAACATTCAGGTATGAAATATTTGACACATAAAATTTGACATATTTCTAACCTAATTTTGCAATAATGAGTTTCCTTTTACACCTTCCATTTACAATAATACTTCTTCATTTGACTAAAGGATATCTGTATTACTTTTCCACGTGGTAAAATTTCTAAATCACAATTGAATCTCATTGGTACATGTGGAAAATATTACAATGTTGCCATATACTTAATACAAGATTTAATACAGACATTAATACAACCCACAGAATTCCACCCATTGTTTTTAAAGAGCCTCAAATTTGAAAATATCACGAAATATCCTTTAGATATTTTACAATTAATTTTTGAAATTTGGATAAAATTTTGAATAAGTCACATGATCTGAAACAGAATATGACGTCAGAGTACATACATCTTCAGCGGTTCTAAGGTGTCAAGTGTATTGTCAAAGTTGTCAAACAAGTGTTAAATAAGAATCACGACCAGATCTTTAAAGTAAAATATATTATCAATTTATATAATAAATTCAGTTTTTATATTTTATTTTACCTCAACTCTTTAACACCCCTTATTTCGGTAGCAGTAAAACAATCGTTCTGATATAAATTCAGCCATCATCCAGCTATCGACCTTCGGTTAATTGTCCGATTTAGCTTGAGTGTAATTTGAATTAGCCATTATTACTTTATTATTCATTTACAATGAGCAATGTCTGCGTCAAATGTCAAATTAAAAGTTTTTGTTATTAACAAGTGACAAACTTTAGCCTACGTTTATTTCTGTAAATAATATGAATAAACGTAGGTGATGGAAAAACTATTTTCCTATTGGCTATTAATGATGTAATGTATGTGCTTCTACGTCACAGGAGTTGGGGGTAGTTTTTCAGGACGCCAATCTTTTCATTTAATTATTTCCACAAATAACAACAAATTATTAAAATAAAAATTATTACTAAGAAAATCATTCCATAAACTTTCATTTAAAATAGATTTTGAAAAATGTGAAACAGGCTCATTGACGGAAGGTAATGTGCTGGCTACATCATTAAAATTATTTGAACGGTCGGTAATGTGTCTGAAAAGTTTTACATTAATTTCGTCCTACATGGGTGATTTAATATGTAACAATAAATTAACTATAAATATAGCTAAGTATAAGACATATTGATTATGCCTTACTTTGTCTCCAGTGTCATAATCTATAACTTCATCATTCAGAAACACAATTCTCTTGTAGATTATTACCTATAATTTATCACCTGTCTTGTAATTGAATCCATAAACATCCGCTCTAATTAACCCAACTAATCATTTCGCTATCGGGATTAGATTTTTCCTGCTGATTCAGGACCAGGAAATCTGATTTTGGGCGAAGCACGGAGTTCTTGCCTATTACAGCGTGGAATATCAGTATAGCGCTAAGCAGGTTGTACGTAAAGCAGACATGTAGAGAATGCTCATTATAATTAACATCAATACAGTAATGTAATTAATGTTCTAACCATACGATTTACGGATTTAACTTAACCGGCACGTAACGGGGAAATTATATTGGAGAATTTGTGGCTTTGAATACATGTAGTGTACAGTTATATAAGGATACAAGGGTAATGCCATTTCTCGTGGTCGTAACGATAACCCTACATCCTAATGAAGTAATTATTGGCGAAAAAATGAACTCGTAGCCATCTGGTGGTAAAATTATAAAGTTGTCTAATCAGTAAAATGCTAAAATGACATGTGGCAAGTTATTGTTCATATCATGTCATTGTTGTTTTGTTGGTTTGTGCTATTTTTCTGCATCTTGTGGCTTATACTTTATCTTCTTTTTAATACCCTTAATTATTTTGACGTATTCTTAAATATTTTTCATTTCAGGAAGCTGAGTATGGATTTTTAATCCAAACAAAAAAAAATCTGTTGTGGCCAACACAAGACCTTCCGTCAATTCGATGTATTTTGTTCAAATCACATGCCAAAATTTCCTTGGAAAAGATTCTATATATCATGAAATTCTAACACGAACACATACTATTTTTTACAAATTCCGTACCAAAAGTTTTTTTGAAAAGATTCTATAAATCCAATAAAATTATAACATACACTATAAAAATGCACTTGACACTTCCTTCCTTCTTCAGCTTTCCCTATTTTATTAGGGGTCGCTGTTTCTTACTCTTCTCTTCTTTCTCTCTTAAGTCTTCTCTTTGGCCTTCCTCGTGCTCCCCACATTGAAAGTTCCAATCATGAGGCGAGGCTGCAACTGCATGTCACTTACGAGGAACACTATGACTTACACCACATCCTGATTCTATACTTTCCATCTTTGGTTTTGTACTTGACACTGACATCTGTCAATTAGAATTTTTTTCTTATCAGTAGTTTCCATGATAAATAGCAAAGCTGACTGATTTTTGCAAGTTAATATATTTATAATTCTTTAACACGATATCTATTGAATATGAAGGAAAATGTATAATCAAACCGTATAGAGAAGAGCATTTCCTTTAATATATAAAAAAATAAAATATGAAAAAATACTATTTAACTGCGTTTTTTAAGAAAAACTGTAAAAAACTTCAAATAAAGGTACTCCCGGTCGATCAATTGTAACCAAAATCTAATCACCTCTTCATCTGGATGTAAAGAAGAGGAATACGAAAGAATTATAATCTTTAGAATTGTAGTATTGGAGTTATCGTCGAAGAAAAATTTGTCATACACACACACACACACACACACAGAGAGAGAGAGAGAGAGAGAGATAGAGAGAGGCACACATACATACATCATCTTAAAAATAGTAAATTCGTATAGTAGCGGCCCTAAAACGTGCTTATTCATTAAAAACTCACCACCGAATTTTTTGACCAGTCAATACCTTCCTTACCTAAAGGTGACGGAAGGTAAATAGTATATTGTATTAGTATAACGGATAACTGGTGCTGAAAGTTGGATATTTCACACGAATATGAAGTTTGAACCACGAGCCGAAGGCGAGTGGTTTAATCACGTGAGTGTGAAATATCCTTTCTGCACGTGTTGTACACGATATTTTTCCGACGACAACAGAAAAAATATAAAATTTACATAAAAATATTAAAACAGATTATGTTAACATCATTACTATCAGAATTCACAAAAATTATGTTAAAATCTTATAAATCAGGGTCCAACCTTCTTAATCCGTGTAAATTCAGCAAATTATTTGCAACTGTAAAATTTTTAGGTTAGTTCGCTCAGTTATCGCAGCGTGTGATAAAATCATATTACATAGTTGCGGACGCATCTGATTGGCTAACGAGCTTTCATTTCACACAGCTTTGGTAGTGATGTGCAATGACCAACTTTCAATAATAATTTAGCGTGTGCATTTATGTACTTTTCGTAGTGGTCATCGGAAAAAGTTTTTTCAATAACGCAAATCAAAAGCTTCTTGTTAGGTTGACATTTCTTTCCCTCATAGGTATGGCAACAATAGCTGTCTTATAAATATGTGCAAAATTTTAGCTACATCAAATCAATACACAAAATTGAATGTAGACAATTAGAATGCAAACTCTGTGTCTGTATCCATAAAAGACGTTTATACCAGTCTCCATAATCCCGTTATAAAATCTGCTCGTAATTAGTGGAATTTATTTAGGAACATTACAATCCATGGCAGGGTGTTTGCATGCGTATTGGTGCATTCTGGGGGAATATTGTTCAGTGGCGCCACCTGTGAACGTACGAGTACTAGTACTAGTACCACACAGTAACATTTCAATTCGCTACATACATATTGAGTCGCTGCCGCTCGACTGCAACTGACAAATGCATATGTCTGCATTGTTATATCTCTACGCGACGTGCTGGTGTTATGCAAGCACCCTGCACAAGTGCTATCTAGTGGCAGAAATATGGATTACTGTGACTGTTCATTATTAAGATGTTGAGAAGAGTGTGTGAGCACTTGCTGCCAGAAAATACAAGCGAGAGAATATTAATTTAGCTTATTACAATTTGAACTTGATGTTAGAGTTATGCCAGTTGATTATGAATTGCAGGAATTATGATTACTAGAATTAGGGCACAGTTTGCAATAACAAAATGGAATTTATCACCCAAATATTCATGAAGCAAGGGAGTTTTACTAAAATAACAATTTGCAATTGCAATTTTTTACGACAAAGTTAGTGAGGCATTTGTCTGCTGACTTTCCATGTTTCGTTTCAAATTAAGTTATAACTTCAAACTTGATACCATTGTATAGTAGATAGATCAATGCATGGGGCTGACCAATTATTTTGCATAATTATTAATTTCTATTGCATTTAAATTTAGTTCGAAAAACATCATAAAAATAGATATTTTAAAATTTATTTTTAACACGATAACTGTACTTTATACAAAAAATGTTTGGGTCACCTCCATAGCGCCCACCTTTAGTAGTAAGTCTGTGAAAAAAATCTAAATTATATCTTTTAGTTTAGCTGTGATTTGATTTCCACTAAACCCCTTTTTGCCGCTTATTTCAGAAATCGGAACGATAGACTATGGAGGAAAAAGTGTTAGGAGAATATGTTCCCCCTCTACTACACACATCGCCTCTCCCACTCCCACAATTTGCTTCACAACACGGGCTGAGTTTTCCCCTTATGCTTTAAACAAGGACAAACACATATAAAAGCAGATAGAGAGAAATAAACTTAGCAATATTAAAAGTAGTGGGGGAACGTAAGAAGTTTGTCTGCACTAGTGTGATACTAGGTACAAAACTGATTTCGCTGAGCGACCGGCAATGCTCTTAAAAGGTTTTAGAGTTTTTGCATAGGCGAATACGTCAATTTGTAGCTTTAAGTATAGGGCGGGACACAAATCTTGAACTGTGGGGTAAGGGAAAGATATGCTCTTATCGTCATATTCCATAAACGCCGTCAAATAATAATAATTACATTAACTTTGTGCTTCTAACTCATTTGTGTACGGTTATGATCCTAATGGATCCGAGTGTAGGAAGACAGGAACTGAAACGAGCAGCATTTGCACAGATCAACTACCAATATAAGAAATGCTGCGTAGCTTTAAAAATTATTTGGGCAACTGTTGTTTGTTATATTAAGTATGCGCAAAGTAAATTAATTGTATTTCGTGTGGATTTAAACGGAGCACATATATTTGGCAGTGATTTGTGCTAACATATTTTTCACAGTTCATCTTTCGTGTCCCGCACTTTTACCTCCCTTTACCATTGGTAAAGGAGGTATATGGATCATGCTAAAAATCGTTTGTCAAGATTTTGGTAAATGACTACGTTTTAAGGTCCCTAGAATCCAATTTTAACATTTCCACGATGATGTCTGCCTGTCGCTCTCTCTCTCTCTCTCTCTCTCTCTGTGTGTGTGTGTGTGTGTGTGTGTGTGTGTGTGTGTGTGTATGGATTTTGTCAACGCTCTAACTCAAATACTGTCATTGAGAACATTTTGAAACCTTGTCTGGTAGTATTTCGACCCTATTCTAATATGGTAAGAAACCATTAGTGTAAATCAGATAACCGGAAATGGCACTATACTTGAAGCTTAATGGTTTTTCATCAAAAATACCATTAATGTCATTTTTTCGCATTTTATGTCATTATGAAAATTAAAGATTATTGAATTATTTGCAGGTATACAGGGTGTATCAAGATAATGGAACAGTGCATTTTATTCGTGTATGTGAAAAGATACAGAAAAAAGTGATTAAGATATTTTATAAGGCATAGAGGGGGACACATTTTAGCATAAACTTTGTTATCTTAAATCCAGTGCTACTCAAACTATAGGGCAATATTATATTTTTTTTAAATGGCATTATATATATTTTATTAACTCATTAAATAGAGAATTTTCTTCTGAATTCAACGATATAATAATATCATACTCTTACATTGCAAAAAAATTGATAAAAATTAATTCAAAGTTAATATTTCATTTCTACTTTATCTTAGTAATCTGAGCAAACATTCAATCAATAAAACAAAATAAAATTTATTTTATTTTTATTACACTCAAGTAATCTACGATTTTGGCAATAAATTCAATATTTTTTATAAATCCCGAAGCCTAAGATTAACACAATTCCTTTGTTACATAGTTCATTTTCAAATGAATGTAACTGGCAGATTAATTTTACTGTCAAAAAACCTATCGTTTCAAATTGGTAATACGAGGTAACATTTTAAAACGAAAATAATAGATAAAGCAATGGTTATATGCAAAGGAATTTATTATGGTTTGCTGCATTAGTGTAGGATACTTATGTTCATCATACAACTATGACTATGACGATGTTGCATACAACAGCTCTATTATAAAAACATATTTTAATTCTTAAGATTAATGCCTATATTCATAAACACTTGTAAAAAAAATTTAAACGGTTCGTTATAATTATTATCCAGTAAAAACAGTCGACACTGAGAGAAAAATCGAAATATTATTTGTCAAGTTTAATTCTGTTTGTTAAAAACTGTAACGAGCCGTTTCGAAACTTTACGAGTGTTTATGAATATGGGCATAAGACTACAACTATGATAAAATGACTAGGATATTGTTGCATAAACCCGGCTTTACTCACAGTCATGTGTGATACATGAAATCTGCTCCCTAATTATCTGAAATGTGAAGGTTACAATTTTGAGCTTTTTGTATTCGTAACTGCTTCTTTTTTGGTGAAAATTCTTAAAGCTTCTCTCTTTTATTCCTGCAAACTCATTTCCACTCTTGAGTGTTTTGTTTAGGGCAGGAACGCACAATCTAACTTTCGCCAATTTGAAGGGTTGCTAATGACGAACCATCAATGAATTATTAATGAAAAAGTGTTGTTTTTGAGTGCGAAAGAAAAGTTTTAATAAGGTATATGGCCCTTAATAGGAAACTCCTAACTTCCAGACTCTAATTAAAGCTTTATGTAACAGGATATGAGCTGATAAATATTGAACTACTTAAGATAATGATAGGATATTTTCCGTTATTTTTCCACCCTAACTACTTAACTAAATTCTTTATTTTATGAGTTCATAGTTATAGTCAGGAAATAATGGCGTATGAAATATTAGTTAGGAAATTATTATGACGGTGAAATTGAGAGATAAATAATGATTTATAATAAGTTCACAAACGGGGCAAGTGCATATACCGGTATTTTTATTATAATATAAGCAAGGCCGGCTGAAAATATATAGGCGCCCTGGGCCAAATTAGATTAGAGCGCCACCACCCGTTACAAAAATTATTTCTGATTTTTTGGACTTTAAACAAAAAGACAAATTTAAAAGTTGATAATATATAAATTATAATCATTAGCAATAAAAACACTATGAAATTTACAAAACCAACATAAAAAAAATCTGTTGTGGCCAGCACAAGACCTTCCGGTAATTTGACGTATTATGTACAACTCCCATAGCAAAAGTTCATTGGAAAAGATTCTATATATCCAGTAAAATTGTAACACGAACATAAAACAATTTTTTTACAAATTCCATACAGAAAGTTCCTTTGAAAATATTCTATAAAGCCAATAAAATTATCACATGAATATACATTACGTATACTCATATATAAATACTCTAAAAATGAGTACACTTACGTAACATTCTCTTTACAATCAAATAATATTACTACCAAGTATATATCTCTACCCATTTTTGAATTATTGCCCCAAAAGTCAATATACCCCACATTTAGATAAAAACTTCAAAATTTTCAAAAATCTAATTTGTATGTATCTAGATACTACCCAATGCGCTGATTCCAAATTTTGAAACCGCAGGTCGTTATCTCGTTTTGTTCTCGAAATATTTAGATTTAAAGTTTTGCTTAAAACTGCCCATTTTTGGGTAATAACCCAAAAATGGGTCGAGATATGAACTTTTCTACGGGCAAAATTACGTAAGTACGCCAATTTTCAGGATTTTTGAACACCGCTTACAATCTCTAAAGTAAAATAACTGAAAATGGCCAAAAATCGCAAAAATCTAAGGTGTACCCCTTACGATTTTTTCAGATTTTGGGCATTTTCAGGAGTTTTCAAGCTTTTATTAATAAAAAATTAACCGGTTGGATAAAAATTATGAAAATTGCTATACTTATGTATTTTTGTCTGTAGAATCGAATGGTGATGTCGAGAAATTCATATCTCGACCCATTTTTGGGTTATTACCCAAAAATGGGCAGTTTTGAGCAAAACTTTAAATCTAAATATCTCGAGAACGAAACGAGATATTGACCTGCCGTTTCAAAATTTGGAATCAGCGCATTGAGAAGTATCTAGATACATAAAAATTAGATTTTTTAAAATTTTGAAGTTTTTATTTAAATGTGGGGTATATTGACTTTTGGGGCAATAATTTAAATATGGGTAGAGATGTAAACTTGGTAGTAATATTATTTGATTGTAAAGAGAATGTTACGTAAGTGTACGCATTTTTAGAGTATTTGGACAGGTATATATTCCATTGATTTTTTTGTTTATTTATATATTTGTCTTTAGTTTTTATATTTTTTGGGCGCCCTAAGCCAATGCCTAAGTGGCTCACGCCTTAAGCCGCCACTGAATATAAGCGAAATTTCTCATGCTAGTGTGTGGTAACAACTTTACAAAAACCAGTCTGCACTTCACCTTATCAGAATTTCTGTAAAGCGGCACTACGATTAGAAATATTTTACTATAACCTGATATACGCAATACATGAACCGCTTCGTTGGATAGAATTAACTTCAGTATACCAATGGCATGATTGAGCACTATTTCACAGTGACGTTATTTCGAGACTACAGTTGACCGACTGTTCCCCACTTTTTTTGTTGATAATTCGTAGAACACAGTAGTTTGGTACTCTCCCTCACTGCACCAGCTTTCTTTGAGGTCACAGACTATATATTATAATCGAGATTAAAAACAATATCAAGTTATTTTTTCTGAAATCAATAGAGACTCTGCCGTATCACCTGACGATCGCATGACGTAAAAATGACGTCACGTGATCGTCAGGCAATATGACGAACACTACCGAAATGTTAGAGTGACGTCATAATAATGCTGAAAAGTTTATAATCAACTTGCTCAAATTTTGGAAACTATAATCTGAATTATCATTTGTAAAAAGCGTGTCTGCTACAATGAATCTGCGTTAAGGCACGATAATATATTCAGAATTTCAGTGGAGCAGAAAATAATTTAATTCACATTCATCAATAATGTATTGAAGTTATATGATTAATTTATTATTTACATGTTCAATTCCAATGTAATATTACAGTTTACTCGGATACAATGTAAATAATTCGTAATGAAATAGATTAAAATGTAATTACAATATTTACAATTAAAATCATGTTTCAAAGATAATCAATATTTAGATATCGTATTTTTTAATACTCATCATAATATTTATACATGGTATCTTTATTTGTTTATTGGCAAAATGATAAAAACATGTCAACAAAAATTTATAATAATATGTGTTTTTAATAATATTTATTTAAATATGTACGGATGGATTCCATAAATTACAAAATAATGAAAAAAATATTAATTTATTATTTTATTTGAATATGTATCATGCTAAAAATAACATATTTAGGTTTTTGTTGTATTTAAAAAGGTGTATAATGGAAATCATTCTCATTAAAATTAAAGTAAAATTATAATAATAAATGTACAATAAAAATAACGATACTTAGTGAAACTGTTGTAATATAAATTTTGAAAATCATACTTGACATGTTTCACAAGATTTCAGTCATTTCACTACACTGATGAGCTCCAATAAGAACGAAATGCGTCTGTGGTTCTGGTTGAGTGGACCAGTCTCAGTTAATTAATCGAAAGATTGATTCAGAGACTGAAATCTTCTGAAACGTGCCAAGTATGATTTTTGCCTTCCGTCATCTTTAGGAATGGAAGGTATTATTTGGTCAAAACATTTGTTGATGTTTTAATGAATAAGGACGTTTTAGAGTCATTAGAATATGATTCTACTAGTTTTACAATGATGTGTGTGTGTGACAAAAAATTCTCCCTCGATAACTTACTCCAATACTACAATTCTAAAAATTATAATTCTTTCGTATTCCTATTCTCTACATCCATATGAAGAGCTCATTATATTTTGGTTATAAATGGTCAACCGGAAGTTCCCTTATTTGAAGTGCTTAACAGTTTTTCTTGAAAAAACGCAGTTAAATATCATTTTTTGACATTTTACATGATTTACCTTATTGTCTGTACGGTTTGATTAAACTTTTTCCTTCATATTCAATAGATATAGAGTTAAAGAATTATAAATGATTAATTTTCTTAAAATCATGGAAACAGCTGATATATTGAAATAATTCTGATTGACAAATGTCAGTGTCAAGTGCAATTTACATAGTGTATTTTATGGATTTGTAGAACCTTATCCAAGGAACTTTCAGTATGGAATTTGTTCAAAATAATATATGTTCATGTTACAATTTTACTGGATATATAGAATCTTTTCCAAGGAACTTTTGGTATGGGATTTGTACAAAATACAGAGAATTGGCGGAAGGTAATGCGCTTGTCACATAATATTTTTAAATTTATAAAGTAAAACGGTATTTATGAAAATTTTACCGGTAGATACCGCATCTACCGAATGCTTTCGATAACACAAGCGGTTAATAGTTCGAAAATTGTACCATATCTACCAGATCCATCTACCGGATCCATGCGGTAAATGAAGAATCTAACTTCAAAAAATCTGTTGTGGCCAGCACAAAACCTTCCGTCAATTCAATGTATTTCGTACAAATCCGATACCAAAAGTTCCTTGGAAAAGATTCTATATATCCTGTAAAATTGTAACACGAACACACTATTTTTTATAAATTCCATATTGCAAGTTCCTTTGGGAAGATTCTATAAATCCAATATTATTATAACACGAATGTACATTCTGTAAATTGCACTTCACACTTCCTCATTCCTATCCAACGCATCTTCTTCACACAGTTCTTCCTCTCTCAAATATTCTGCTACACAGTCCTTCCATCTTCTCTTTGGCCTTCCTCGTACTCCCGGCATTAAAACTGCAAGTCACTTATGTTACTTTCTGATCGTATACTTTCCACTTTGGTTTTACACTTGACACTGACATCTGTCAATTAGAATTTTTTTGAGTATATGTGCTGTTTCCATAATTTTAGCAAAGCTAACTGATTTTTGAAAGTTAACCTCTCTTAATCTCTCTATAACTCTATATCTATTGAATATGAAGGAAAATGTATAATCAAATTGTATAGAGAATAAGATTTTCTTTCATATTAATGATCACAAAATTTCAAAAAATGTTATTTAACTGCGGTTTTCCCAGAAAAACTGTTAAAAACTTCAAATAAGTGTACTTCCGGTTAACCAATTATAACCAAAATCTAATCAGCTCTTCATATGGTTGTAAAGAAGAGGAATACGAAAAAACACGGTCACACACACAGACACACACACGGACACACACACTCACATACAGACATCAATGTAAAATTAGTAATATCGTATTCTAGGGATCTTAAAACCTGCTTATTCATTAAAAACTCACCACCGAATTTTTTGACCAAAGACAATACCTTCCTTATCTAAGGGTGACGGAAGGTAAAAAAGGTAGAGATGCTAAGAGAAGTTGGAATCAGAAGTAGATTTCAGTAGTTAATTATGTTAATACAGAAGACGAGACGAGACGAGACAACGTGTAACTACGTCAAATTTCAAATCTGTTTCATCTTTCAACTTCATTCATAGGTTATGAATCTACCCTGTTTATCATTTGCGTTCTTAAAGTATCTATCCCGGTAGCTATAACCTGATGAGCAGCTGTTTACCGGTATATACCGGTAACAGTTCACCGGTAGAATTTTCGTAAATGCATTTCACAAATAGATGTCATTCTTTCCTCATGTTTCATAAAAATATTAACGGAACTCCATGAAAAATTGTAGAGCGTAGAAAAATCGTTCTGCTATAAAAATTATTTGAACAAGCTACATATATCACATACCATAAATCTATATTGATATTCGATAAGTTAGGTTATATGTTCCCATTTATATTACCACGATCGGTGTACCCTTCTTTATAAAAATCAAATTTTTATTAGTAGAAAAAGTTAAAGAATGTCTTTAAATCCAGTAAATATTTGTGTAGTATGAAAAATCACCCAGCATAAAAGCTACAAATCTTCTGCAGGCATCGGCCTTTGCAATTCATATTCGATTCCGGGAGGTGAACGCGTTAAGGCAATCCTGCCGTATGAGATTCTGCTCGTAAAATGAATCCTGCCCTATATCCTTATTTCAATATCGCATGTCGATCTTTACTGAGAATTTAAACATTTGCACCTTCACTGTACATATTCTGGCTTAAATAAATAAATTCAGAGGACTGATTTATACGGCATAAAGAGATAGTTTTGTTCTTGGAAAATGTTAGCGCAGGGAATTGAAATACAAGTATGAACATTGTATTTTACGATAAAATTGTAGATGTTATGATTTTTTTGCCTGCAATACTTACATGTTTAATGTGAAACAACTTTATTAAAACAAGTGGGTGAATGCGTTGAAAACTATTCTCGAATGTCAAATGATACAAAAGTGTACAGTGACTCCTTATTTTTATCATTTAAAATAAAAGGAGTTTAAAAAAGAAATTCATTAAAAAAATTAATAATACCTAATTTTCTTTCAATATTTCAGAATCAAATTTCTATTGTGGCCAGCATAAAACCTCTCGCATATTAGCCTACATAAGTATTGTATTCAACATATTCGGTACTCTCAAAAAATTCTAATTACATCTATTCTTTTTCAACACTATTTCCGGTTGTACAATTGTTACCAAAACCTAATCATCTCATCCTATCAATATCAGATTGAGGAATCCGTAGTTAAACAGGTCTTAAGTCTTCTAGAATTTGAGAAATTGTTCAACCACATCCACAAACACACACACAAACACACACACACACACACACACATATATATATATATATATATATATATATATATATATATATATATATATATATATATCATCGTAAAAGGGTTAAAATTGGATTGTAGGGTTATTAAAACTTTCTTCTTTATTAAATATCTGGATTTGCGATTTTAAGCACGAATCCGGTACCTCTCTTGGTGAGAAGTAAAAAATTTTTGTTTACTTTGTGTAAATGTGCTGAAAATAATTACGTACAGTAACTGAAACACAAAATTATTCGTACACTTGTAAAATAACATAATAAGATTTATTAATATTAGTCATTATTTGAATGACCTCTCTTAGAGTAAGCACTTATATATATTTCTTTCTGATATTTTGATATTAAAAAAATGAGTTGTACAATATCATAAACAACTTAGTGGTAACAGGGCATGTAACACGAAAATAGCAGTACATAATATCTAACGTTAATATAATAAAGATATTAGACTTCACGAAAAAATAAAGGCCCTGAATTTTGGAATAGATTAACAGTAAATATAATTATTAATCCTCTGCGGATAAACTTAGACTGGGAGGCGATTTTATATTCCAGCAAGATAATGATCCCAAACGTACAATACTTTTTGTTAAGGAATTGTTGTTCTCCAACATCCGAAACAACTTTAAAACACCTTCCCAGATTTCAACCTTATTAAGAATGTATGCTCGGAAATAGATTGAATTATAATATTATTTTCCATAAACTATAAACAATAATATAATGAAAAATAAATGAAAACATAAACAAATATTCATTACGGAATGTTGCACAATAATATCAAAATTGTGTGGTAGAAATAAACATCAATACTACATTCCCTGTGTGGTTTCCGTGTGTTTTTAACATCCGGTAATGACGTCACATGTACAGAACGCAGCGCAACTATGGTTTCCTGTTTCCTGAAAAATTCCAGCTGAAAAATGCTGAAACGGTCAAGCAACACTCTGTAATTTGTTAGGTAATCGAAATCTGTTGGAGGAGGATTTTATTTTTGTTCCTTTAGTTTTAAAAATTTTACCCAACATACTTATGCCTGGTTTCATCTTTACCGAATAAATTCACAAATAGTTATTGGAATAATAAATTTTATTCATTAAATAGTCAAAGTTTTGTTTCACCAACTAATTTTTTTGAATACATAGTTATTCGTAGAATATTATTTTTCTCTCCATTATTTTGCGTTTAGTATACAGCTAGCAAGTTAATCTCCCTAACAAAACTTTCAAATTCGCTGTCAACAAAAATAATTTTTTGGTTTGTTAAGAAATAAGAAATAATAAATAAGAAGAAGAAATGAAGTAAAAACTAGAGGAAGAAAAAAAGTTTAATAACTGTAGTTTTGGAGTGGAAGAATATTTTCATATTATAGAAAATAACAAAACTGGCGATGACTTGTTGCACGAAAAAATTAAATAATTGAATACTTTTGCACAAAAATATGGTCTGTAAATATAATCTTCAAAAAAAAAAACTCGCATATTTCAAACTGTTTTCATCATGGACCTAAATGTTCTTGAAATATATGCTATTTTAAGTTATATTTACGTAAAATAAATGAATATTATAGCACTGTATAAGTCTACATACTTACATTATAATTACAAATGTATTTAAATGATTAAGTTTAATGCAAAAAATTTATGTTAAAATAAAAACTGTTTGAAAACTGCAGTACGGAAATGTTAGCCTCTCCTTTCGAATTTGAATTTCTTAACTTCCATTGGTAGTAACCCCCACCTCCTAACACGCTATTTGTTATGCATGTATAGGCGGTCTTTCGGTCGCCAATCAAAATATTGTATATTGAATTCATATTCGTGTCGAAGCGCTATAACAAAAAACCCCTTATTTCCGAAATATTTTAATTATACCATTTCATTTTTTTATTAATATTCGTTATTCAGCATATACATTCGTATTTTTTTACTATTTTCTTTTAATTCGATTGAGCTGGAATCCCCTATTGATTACAGATTATATGGATTATTTCTTTTTCGCCGGAATAACAATTTCTTTGTTAGTAGATATCAACAATGATGAGAATGACGCTCTAATTTTAATAACAAATTAAGATAACTTTATAATATTTCAATTTCTATTATTCATTTTACATTGGTACTTATTGTAATTATTCCTTTGAGCACCTTGCTGAACAATTATAAAATTATGTTAAAATATTAGTCGAATAAATTTTTAACTCTAGATATTTTAACCAGTGAAACAAAAATGTGCTGTTTAATTGGACGAATAGTTTAACTGATGAATAAAATCTTTATTCGTCAATGGCGAAACCGGGTTTAAATGTTTTCGAAAATTTTGTATTAAAACTCATATACACT